>CAUYQV010157123.1:0-28455 GCA_963574575.1 Galagoides demidoff | reverse complement strand
CCACCAAACAACAATGATGGCTGCAACCAAAAAATGGCCAGGCGTTGTGGTGGGCGCCTGTGGTCCCAGCTACTTGGGAGGCGGAGGCAGGAGACTCGCTTGAGCCCAGGAGTTGGAGGTTGCTGTGAGCTGTGATGCCACGGCACTCTACCCAGGGGGATACCTTGAGGCTCCGTCTCAAAAAAAAAAAAAAATGTTTTTTTCTGTAGTTCAATCCAGTGTAATTTAAAAATACTGCTAATCTTAGAAAACATTCCATTTACATTGAAAAACTTCACTATTTAAGTAAATGATAGGGTATCCTATTTTCACTGAATATTTTAAACTTTTATCTGATGAAAGCAGCATTATTAAGTAGGTATGGCATAGAAGTGTGGTTTTAACTTCTCTGAGTTAGAAGCAAAGTTATGACATTTAATAACTAACATGTATTGTTTTCTTACTGTGTATTACTTGTCTAAACATTAGCTGTGTGTTACCTAATTTAATCTTTTCAACAACCCAAAGTGGTGGGTACTATATTTATCCTCATTTTACTGGTGAGAAAACTGAGTCCCAGAAATTATTTTGTCTGGCTAGTATGAAAACTAGTAAACAGTAAAGTCCGAATTAGGACCTGGGTTCTAATTAGAAGCCCACCTTTGCGTATCGTATTATTAACAACTGCGTCCTGCTCCTAAAGTTGTGCTGGCATTGATCTTCACCTGTGTAGCAAAGTGGATTTCAGTGTATTTTTTATAGTAACACGTATGATAGGATATGATATGCATGAAAGTAAGTAGTTTCAAATGCTTGGGAAACCTGAGTTATTTCCGATTGATTAATGAAACCTATAAGTATGCTTTAAAAAAGGCAATTTCTAAAGGAAAATTCTGAAATGACCTTTAGTTATGGAGTGGTTGAAAATATAAGAATTATTAAAACCAATTTGTTTTTATTAATAATCTTTTGTTTTTAGTTGGGAGAAAGGAGAGATCATGAGTGCATTTTCTTAGTTACATTATTTGAGGAGATGACTAAAAGACTAGGGAAACTTGAAGATCTTATTTATGGTAATCCTAATAACAGCCACAAATAGCATCGGTTATTCACTGCACCAGACCCAGCTCTAAACATATTACATATTATTACCTATGATTTAATCCTCATAAGAACTCTATGACACAAGCCCTTGTTGTTATCCCTGTTGTATAGAATTTAGGTTTTTCAAAATGATTTTAAGAACTGGGCTGGTTTGTTTGAACTGTTAACAGTCTTTTTTGTTTGCTTTGTCTTTTTCTTTTAGGAGCAGGTGATAAGTGGGTAATTGGCAGGAAATATGCTCCGGTTATATATCCCCTTTCTTGTTGGGTGTACAATGATCACACAGACTTCTGTTCACCCTTTTTTCTTGCCACAATGCACTGAACCCTATTGAGTATGCTCTGGCTTTAAAGTCTAATGATATTTCCTTTTTAGATTTCAGTTTGTTCCAAGTATTATAATCACTTCCTCTTTCATGTCTCAGCCAAATCCTCCATTTAGTATCCCATGTTTCCTGTTCATATCAAATCTTTAACTGAGGAGTTAGTTTTACCTTGTTCTATGCTTGTCGTGGTTTTTCCTGTAAAACAATAAGAATATCTTTTAACTCCTTTATTATATGTGTAATATGTATATGGTGGCTGTATATTATTGTATACTATAATAATTTTTAGTGGTTGTACCTGTCTGATCATGTATAGGAGATTAAAAGAAGTCATTTATTAAGTTTTATAATTTTTTAAATATCTACATTTGTCTTTTTTCATAGTAAGAAAAATCTCACTGTGTTTCTTTTTCCTTCACATCTCATTGTATTTAGGTTTTGTGGCAACTGGATATATTCCGACGAAGCTTGCGGGTTCTCACTGGACATATTTGTCAGGGAGACGCCTGCATATTTTGTGCATTGAAGGTAACATTTGAGTAGTTGTGAACAATTACTGTCAATTGTTTCTCCAAACATTTAATTTTGGTAGTTGACATATTCAGTTAATTTATTTGTAACTAGAGTTCCCCTCTGAGTGATTTATAGTTTTAAAGACGAATTCTAGGACTTATTCAGGTGTATGTTGTCATTTCCCACTTTTATATAAGTATGGTTAAAAATTCACATTCTAGGCAGTATAAAATGGTTAGGAACATTGCATTTTTCATTGTTTTGAAGTAATTATTCATTTTAACAAACGTTTTTCAGCTTCTGCTGAGTTTTGGGCTCTACTATAGTTATACAGTAGTGAATAAAGCTTGATAAAAATCCTTGTTCTCATGTAGCTTACACTCTTACAGGGAGGAGATGATAAGTGTGCAAAATGCCACATACTTGTATAGAGTACGTTAGATACTACGAATTGTAACAGTGGGAAAGGCACCAGGGAAAGAGACTAGGGCGTGTTGAGTGGCTAGGAAGGCCTCAGGGAGAAAAGACCTGGAGAAGGGGAGAGAGTGAAGTGTAAGGCCAGGTGGCAGAAGGGCCTTCCTGGCAGACAGAAACAGCAGCTGCAAAGGTGGCAGGATACGTGAAATAGTCAAGGAACGCCAAGGAAATCTGGACGGCAGAAGCGTCATGAGGAAGAGAGAATGAGCACAGGCAGTGAGCTCAGAGGTGAGAGCAGTCAGGGTGGGCTCTAAAACGCGTCTGCGCATTCTTCCGCACTCTTCCTTCTCCGAAGTCCTTGAATATGGACTGCCCTCAATGACTGATTTCTATCAGATAGAATGTGGCAGAACTAGTGCTGCAGTACATCTCAGGTTGGATTAGATTAGAAAAGGTGATACAGCTCCCACCAGTTCCTCTCTCCAGAAGAGCCATTCTTAGAAGTGAGCCCCACCACACTGGGAAGAAGCCCGGTGGCTGTGCTGCAAGGCCACACAGAGGAGCAGAGGTCTCAGCCGAGCACTAAACATGAGAGAGTGACCTTCAGGTGGTTCTAGGTCCCAGCTTCCAAAATGTCCCAAAGTGGAGCGGAGATACCCTGTCCCTGATATCTTGCCGATTCATCATCAAAACAAGTGTGTCTTATTTTTAGTAACTAAGTTTGTGCTGGGCAGTAAATAACTGGAAAGGGGTTCAGATGGTATCAGGCTGCACAGGCCTTTGTGAGGACAATGGTTTTTTTCTCTGAGTGATGTAGGGAGTTTGGGGATTGTTTTAAGAGAAGAGTGATAGAACCTGTTTTAACTAGGTAGAACTTCTAAACTATATCCTTTTGGCTGCCCTGCTGAGAAGAATAAAAGTAAGGCAAGCCAGTAGTTCCAATTCAGTGTATGTATATTAGCAAGTATTTTTGTCATTGAAATCTTTCTTCCCAGAATTTAACATTTTATTAACAAGTTTTAGAGATAAATGTTTTTTTCTTTAGCATTGTTAAATATTCTTTTTTAAAATATTTTTTATTAAATCATAAATGCATAGATCATGTATACATTAATGTATTTATGGGGTGCTATGCCCTGATATATAGAATTAGGAACGTTTACATCACACTCTTTAATATATACCTCATCACGTTTACCTAATCATTGTGTTAAGACATTTAATACTGTGTACTTAATAGATCCGACATGTACCCTTGCATTATGCACCATAGGTGTGATAAAAAAGATGGAGACTTCACCTCTTTTACGTTTACATGGATGGAGCTGGAACTATCTCAAAGATGGGAAAAAAATATCCAGTGTACTCAGTGCTATTATGAAACCAATTTATAATCACTCACACTTTCACATGAAGAATAGATCACAACTATGGCCCAGGATGAAGGAGGAGGCACAGACGGAGGGAGGGGGGGTCAGACTGAGGGAGGGTGAATGGTCGGATCACACCTATGGTGCATAATGCAAGGGTACATACATGTCAGATCTATTCTTGAATATTCTTAACACACACATACATACATAGGAAAAGAAGAAAAAAAATATTTACATGTCTTAATTGCTTTGTGTTCCTGAAAAGGCTGTTTAAAACTTAGTTACTAGAAATAAGACACATTTATTTTGATTAGAAATCTGCGATTTGGGCAGGGACAGCAGATCTGTGCTCCATTTGGCATCACCAAAAGAGGAAATTGTATATTCTCTTTTTGAGAACATAGCAAAATAGGGTCATTGTTAGGAGATGTAGAATGATCCCAGATCAAATTACAGTATCACATTTTATTTACTCCACAGTAAACTTTGTATTTTTTCCAATTGTAAAACCTAGTATAGTTTGATTTCCTACTCCAGCTCTCTTCATAGCCCTGCCCAGTCACCTGCCCTTTCCCTCTGCTTGCCTCCTCCCCATGAATACCTTACACTTTAGCCAAAGGGTCCGCCATTCCTCAGAGTTCCACTTCCATTTCTTTTCACTGTCATTCCTTTTGTCTGGAATGCTCAGATGTCCCCCTGTCTGACACCCTTATTTCCTTTGCCTCTCCTCATGTGTTTTTTTGTTTTGTTTATTTCCCTCATCAGTGGAGTCTTCCCTGACTGCCTTAGAAAAAAAGTAAGCTGCCTCTCTGCTTCCTAACCCCGGCATTCCTAATCCCCATTGGAGTGCTTTATTTTTCTCTCTGGTATTATATTTATTTTTCTCCATTGTACTTAGCACATTCTGACATATTATATAATTACTTCTTTGGCTTATGCGGGCAGGGTTGTTGTCTGCTTTCTGGAGTAGAAAAATGCTTGACACAAATACTAAGGAAGCAAAAAAAAAAAATCTCTGGAATACATGACAGTCCTACGTAGGGTTAATAATCTTAAAAATCCTATGGAAAAAGGGGCAGTGTCTGTGGTTAAAAGGAGTAAGGCGCCAACCCCATTTACCAGAGGTGGTAGGTTCAAACTTGGCCCTGGCCAAAAACTGCAAAAAAAAATTTTAAAAAAATTCTATGGAACAGTTAATTACCTAAATGAGAGATAAAATCTGAAAAGCATTTTTCTTGCTTAAATTCAGTAAGGAAAATAGCCAACCAGATTAGCAGCTATAATCTCACATTCGTGAATGATGTTTCACAGTTTCTTAGGCCTAGATCAGACATACAGGCGGGGTATCCCTTACCGGACATGCTCGGCAGCAAAAAGTGTTGTGGATTTTGAATTATTTTTGTGTATTTTTTTTCTTCTTTTTTTTAAGGATTTCAAATTTTTTTGTATTTTTTAAATTTTTTGGGGGGGGAGGCTTTTGGAATATTTGCATTTATAATTACATTCACTGGTGAGCAGCCCAAATCAGAAATCTCATTTCCGTTGAGCATCATGTTGGTGCTCAAAAAGTTTCAGATTTGGGGGGATTTGGGGTTTCAGATTTTTGAATTTAGGATACTCAACCTATAATTCCCTCAGGAAAATGGATACTGGAGACAGGGGAACCTTTTCTTGCAGTTAACAGTCATCATTATCTAGTCTCTGACTCTCGGGAAATGTACGTTTGTGTTTTTTAGAAGCCAGATATAGTATAATAGTGGGAAACTTCATTCTGTTGAAGTCTAATTTTTGTTTTTAAATCAGAGTTTATGCTTTCCTGAGGTTTCCTTAAGACCCTAGTAGAAGAAACAAAAAATTATTAAATTTCCTCAGCTGGGCATGGTAGTGGCTTTTTCCTGTAAACCCAGCACTTGGGAGGTGGAAGCAAGAGGATAGCTTGAGGCCAGGAGTTCAAGACCAGCCAGGACAACAAAGCAAGACGTCATCTCTACAAAAAAAATTAGTTTAAAAATTAGCTGGACATGGCAGCTTGTATCTATAGTCCCAGCTGCTTGGGAGGTGGGAACATGAGGATTTTTAGCCCAGAAGAAGGAGGCTACAGTGAGCTATGATCAAGCCAATAGAGCAAGACCTTGTCTCAAAAAATAAAAGTTCTTTTAGGTTACATTAACTTTATTTGTTAAAGCCTAGTGAATTCTTACCAATTTTTATGTTTATTCTGGTTAGCACCATTTTAATTCCTATAGTATAAATTTTAGATTTACTGTAACTTAATCTCAGACTTCTGTTCTTTAAACAATCTGCATCAGAATCATCTAGGGGAACAATTTAAAAGTAGGCCTTATCTCAGGCTTTGTCAGCGGGAGTCTCTGAGCACAGGACCTCAGAACTGTATATGTTTGATGCTTAGCTATGCTTGCTAATGTTTGATTTTGACTTAGAAGCGACTACAACCATTTCCTCCTTTAAACAAACAAATAATCGATTTCTGTATGCAATTTTATACCCAAACATTGTTCTGTATTAGTTTCTGAGTATAGTGTTTTGAGTTTCTTAATGTTATAGTGAAATTAAAGTTGTTGGCACTAAACTAATTGATGCACTTATTGATTCCCAGACAATATTTGCACAGTTTCAACACAGTCGGGAAAAAGCACTTCCCTCGGATAACATAAGGCATGCTCTTGCAGAAAGCTTCAAAGACGAGCAGCGATTTCAACTTGGCCTTATGGATGATGCTGCAGAGTGCTTTGTGAGTAATTCTGATTATCCTCAAGAAGTCAGGAGAGTATTTTTTATTTCTTAGGTGATGCAAACTTGAGACAAATGACAAAAACTTTACGATAATAGAAAAGCATCAGTACTGGCTAGTGGCTCTGTGTCCTACCCATCCTTCAAGGATGGCAAGGCTGTTTTGTTTTTATTTTATTGTTTTGTAGAGATTAGATCTTAATATGTTGCCCAGACTAGTCTCAAACTCCCAGCCTCCAGTGATCCTCCCATCTTGGCCTTGCAAAGTGCTGGGATTACAGGCGGGAGCCACTACACCCAGCCTTAAGACTCTATTTAAATCCATCTGTGTTTTGTGTTGTACTTTTGGTTTGGGTTATTTTTGTTACTGTAATTTTTACCAAATATTAGGCTACTAAAATATTTTAAAATTTATTTATTGGAGCAGAAAACATGACTACATATAAATGATACCACCTAAATGGGTTCTCTGCCTCCATAAGGTTTGCCTGTTGTAACGGTTCCCAGCAGCGTTATCTCTCATTACGTGCAGTGATTCTCAGTGGGGGAGAAGGGGATTTGGGTGGCAGTCATTAGGGGCAGCGGCTCTTATACTCCCACTCCAGCTTGAAAGTCAGTGAAGTCAATTACCACCATATTAACGAGTAGAGCATTTCTTTGATCAGGCACGTGCTTTATACACATTCTAAAATAGGTACATTGATTATTAAATGTCTCAGTAGAATAGATATCCTTTACATTTAAGATGTAACCATTTTGTCTCTCTTGGTCCTATCTGTTCAGCAAATTCTGTAAATTCTTAAAAATTCTATGGAAAAGTTAATTACCTAAATGAGAGATTAAAATCTGAAAAGCATTTTTCTTGCTTAAATTCAGTAAGGAAAATAGCAAACCAGTTTAGCAGCTATAATCTCCTTTTAAAAAGGTTTCCTTTCCATATTTATTCTCTAACACAATTTCTTGTTCAGGTCTCTCTCTGCTCTCAGCATAAGTAGCCTCTTATTAGTGTCCGTTCAATTGTCCCTTTATGGTGTATTTTTTAATAACCCCCAGATTAGTATAAATTTCTTAAGGTTAACGCCCTTCAAATATTTGTGCAATTCAAATGTAGACCTTTTGTTCTGATATTTGAGGCCCTTTACAATGAAACCCCAACTTACAGCTCTTTGCTTCCTCTATAAACTTCTCTTCCTAATGAGATGGTTCTGTTGTGTTCCTCATTTATATTTTTTATATTCCTGATTAAGGAACGGCCTTTGCTCAAGTTCTTGATGTCTTCAAAACTTTTAAGATCTATGTTTTTGTCAGTTCAAGCTAAGTCACGCCTTCCAGATAATACATGCCATCCCAATCCCTTCTCTGAATTTCTATAGAATTTACTATCTATAGAATCCACTTGGCAATTATATGTTGTTACTCTTTTTTATTAAAATGAGCATCTTTGTGGTTTTCTTAGATGGAAAGCTCATTGACTAGCACATTGCCTAGCGCACTTCCATGTTGATCAAAATATGTCAATGGCACACATGGTAATAAAGTATACTTTCCATATTTCTTCTGTTTATAATCGATCCATTGTTGAAAACATAAATGTATTTTATAAAATGCTGAACTTTTTAGTTTTGCTTTCTCATAAATGGAATGTATTAATACGTGATACAATTCATGCACTGTCTAGAAATTCAGACATTATTGAATGGTTTGAAATATTTGAGGGCAGAGAAGGGGGAAGTTAGCTAATGAAAAGAATCCATTGGTTAAGTTTTACTCAAAAGAAAGGTTGTTATATTAAAGAAATCCCCCTTGTTGACCTGCATTATCAATCTGAACATTCTTGTGGACTTTGTTGTAGACCACATCGCCTGCATGGTCTTGGTATAGATACAGAGCCTTTATTTTGATGGAAGTTCTATGAATGGCCTAGATGATTCAAGTAGAATTTTTCCATAGTTATCTGATTTTTCTCAATCTGAGAATGCTGGGAACATAGGAAAATATTTTATTTTTTCTAATATTAAATTCTAGATGTCAGCCACCATGGGTTGATTTTGATGGGATTTTAAAAAGCTTTATTAAAATCATATGTTACATTATGTTTCTTTCATTAAACATTCTTTAAGCTGATGCTACAAAATATAAATAATTGAACATTTGAAGATTAGAGAGGAAAACCAAAAACAACAATATGTATGGCACTCTTAAATTTACACTTTGGAAGATTAGTGTTTTCAAGTGGTCTCCATAATATCAATAGCTCATTTGTTTATAACTTAGGAAAACATACTGGAGCGGATTCATTTTCACCTAGTGCCAAGCAGAGATGCAGACATGTGTACCTCCAGGTCTTGTATCACGCACCAGAAGTTTGCTATGACTCTTTATGAACAGGTGAGATGGCTTAATTATTTTATTAGACACTGCATTTATGTATTGTGATTGATAGATTAAGCATGTGCTTTTACCAACAGTGTGTGTGTCGCAGCTGTGGAGCATCCTCAGATCCTCTGCCTTTTACAGAGTTTGTGCGGTACATTTCTACCACAGCCCTATGGTAAGAACCTACAAAAGCATATTTACCAAGCATAGTTAGTAACACATTTAAACATTTATTGAGCACTTATTCTATAAAATGATAACATGAATTTCCCCTCACTGAAGTTAATACTATTTAAAATTTATATCTATTTATATTTATAACAAGGGGAGCTTAAAAAGACCAAACTCAGGGGTAAACGGCACTATATATGGTTTCTTCATTTTTGATAAGATGTTGTCTTTGTAATGGGCAGGTTTCCTGTCAGTTTCACCATGTCCCTTTGTGGTGATAAAGCAGAAAAGAAAAATATGAATGTAATTCTCAAGTTACTACATTTGAGGAATCGACCTTCATGTT
Organism: Galagoides demidoff; assembly: GCA_963574575.1. Classification (NCBI taxonomy): domain Eukaryota; kingdom Metazoa; phylum Chordata; class Mammalia; order Primates; family Galagidae; genus Galagoides; species Galagoides demidoff. The sequence continues at coordinate 19,100 of CAUYQV010157123.1, read as the reverse complement.
AAATAAAAATTTGGCCTGCTTGCCTCCTGGCCTTGACTCCTCTCTGTGCAGGAAGCATTAGCTCGTTAGTGATCCAAGAGCAATCCCTAGACCTTACATAATAAAAATTATTACCAACAGGTATTTGAGTGTATAAATATTTCATATGTGAGAAACATTGAATAAGATCATGAATGCTTATAGACATTTTAATACAAAAGATATATCCTGGATGAATAATTGCCAGTTATTATAGAATATATCAGTGCAACAGATACTTGATATTTTTTTCAGTGTGCACAGTGAATATCCACTTTATATTAATTAATTTCCTGGCTTTCTTAACACATTATTTCTTAAAGATTACTGAATAATAGCCATATAGTTATTTGGGTATGTTTAGCATCTTTTTCACATATATAAACAGAGTTGGTAAACCAATTGTAGGTAATAGTCATTTTTTTTTTCAATTTGTATGAAAAGTAGGGTGGTGTTTGAGCAAGGATCAACTATAAATTAAAAACTGTAAAATTCTAACTTTACTTTGAAGCTCTTGTATAAAATACAGTGTTCTTGGCAGGATCTTAGATACTAAGAATTAGATCTCCGTCAATCTCTGCCTGGTCCACACTGCTAGTTGCAGGAATGCAGACTTTGAATTCTAATTATAATATCTTTTTTTTATTGATAAGAAGTATTGAATACTAATTATTGAATGGTTACTATGTTCCAGGCTTTATGTAAGTTATCACTTTTAATCTTAACAAAAACACTGTTTTCTGGTTGAAGAAATAAGTTTAATGAGGTTAATCCAGTAATGGGATGAATTAAGACTGAAACCCAGGTCTGTCTGACTTCACAATTTGTCTGGTTAAATACTACTCTAGGCTGTCAGTTTTGTAAAACCAGCATGTGTGATTTTAATGAGCTTATCAGATTTAGGGCTTTCTAGTATACTTGTAAAGTGTTTTGGAAGAGTACTTTTAGTTGTTAACAAATACTTGTAGATTATTTAAACTATTGAACTGTAGAATATACCCAGCTCTATGATAGTTACATTACTAAAGTGGAAACAGAATATCTAGAATAGAAATTAGGGTGTTTTAGCTTACATTGCATTCCTTTTTGAAAATGTTTGCATAGTTATTTAAAGGTACTTAATAACTTGATATGCAAAAATATGACTCTTGGAGCAGTTAAATAAACAATGACACAGATGTCCTGTACTATATTAAAAGGCGAGCTTGGGCTCTGACAGAATCATTGGCATTCATAATAGGAACAAAAGGCACAATTTCGGCTTAGATAACTTGGTTGGGATTTCTTCATATAATCCTCAAAGGGTCTTCTAGCTGAAGTTGATAACTTTGCTTCCGCAAACTTTCAGCCTGAGAGGAACCTTTCCTATAATGTTGTTCTTGTTAGGGCAGAGTTTAAACTCAAGTTTCCTTATTAAGTTACAGTGTAAAAGAAACATTTGCCTTAGAAATATCTCCGGACAGAGCATCTTACCTTCACGTAGTTACAAACAAAAATATAATTTTGTGTTATTTTGTTCTATGTTTTTCATCATATGGAAATGTACTTTGTGACCAGTTTTTCAGATACAGTCATGTTTTAGGCAGAAAAAGGGATACACATCTGTATTGACAACTTAATATCTTTCATATGTAATTTATTAAAGTTTTAAGTTCGTAGGCCAGATTTAGGACTGCTTCTTTTTTCATAGCAACGAAGTTGAAAGAATGGTGGAAAGGCATGAACGCTTTAAACCTGAAATGTTTGCCGAATTGCTACAAGCAGCAAATACAACAGATGACTATAGGAAATGTCCTGTAAGTGTAATTTGGAGAATATAAGAATGTTTCTATGTTTGTAAGTTTGAAATAGAAATTCAGAAATTATCATGCACTCTGGGAGGCTGAGGCAGGTGGATTGCCTGAGCTCACAGGTTCGAGACCAGCTTGAGCCAGAGCAAGAGCCCATCTCTCAAAATAGCCGGGTATTAATGTTGGGGCACCCATAGTCCTAGCTACTCAGGAGGCGTAGGCAAGAGAATTGCTTAAGCCCAATAGTTTGAGATTGCTGTGAGATATGCCACAGCATTCTCCCAAGGGCAACAAAGTGAGACTCTGTCTCCCCCCCAAAAAAAGAAAAGAAAAGAAATTATCATGTAAATATTAATTCTCATAGAGAATTAAAAATGATATTATTTTAGGTAACTTTATATTATGTGAGCTATTTATCTTAGTACGATTTCTTTAAAAGCTCAACTTTGTGAAAGGTTTAGTATTTATTGATTGAATCTTTTCAGAGTTCTGAAATTTATTATTTGACTAAAGGGAAAGTTTCCTTTTTTAAATGAACATGATAAATGATATTTTCTCATCTAATATTGTTAATGACTTCAAGGGCTTCATTTCTGCTTTTTTTAGGTTAAATTCTTGTTTTCAGATTTATAAAAATATCAAAGACTACTTGGATTTAAAGTAAACTTATTATTTAATCGATAATTAAAATAACTTGCTAGATGTCAATTTGAGAATACTGAAGAAGCAAATTTCAGATATGTATTAAGATTGTCATTGTATAATACAACTGTATAAGGCTTTGCCTGTGCTATATATTTTTTGATAATTTCAAAACTTATCTTTTGTGTTTTTTTGTAGAGTAACTGTGGCCAAAAAATAAAAATTCGCCGTGTTTTAATGAATTGCCCAGAGATTGTCACAGTTGGTTTAGTCTGGGACTCTGAGCATTCCGACTTGACTGAAGATGTTGTTCGGAATCTAGCAACACATCTTTATCTTCCTGGGGTATCTTAACTTTGTTTATTCTCTTTTATTTTTAAATTCCTCTTGCAGGGGTGTCCAACCTGGGGTCCCATGGGCCACATGCACGTTTCATGAAGACCTTTTTTCCTTAACTGTGGTGTCAGAGATCCTGAAAAGTATGCCCAGACCTTTTTTTTTTTTTGCTAATCAGCTTGCCCTTACCATTTGTGTATTTAATGTGCCCTAGATAATCCTTACTCTTCCAATGTGCCACAGAAAAGAAAAAAGGTTGCAGGCATCTTTGTATACTATGATATTCTTAGTTTTGTTTTTCAGGACAAAATTTCTTTCTAAAGGAAATAATATTCAGATGTAATCTAATAAAGATAAGTGGAATCAAATCAGGGTAACTAGAATGCTTTTCCTGCATAGACTAGGAATGGCCTTCAGTTACAGACTAAACTATTTCATGCCCATTTTGTCTTTTACTCCAGAATGATGATGATAGGTCATTTCTGATATATATGATCATTCTTATGACTATTATTAGCCTAGAAGATTTATGATCTAAAATTCATGTCAGCACTGATCTCTTAATATGCTTGTTTTTTCTTAATACATTGTTACTTTCTTGATATATTTTGAATTAGCATATATTATAATTAAAATTTTAGGTATCTTTTAGGTAATATGTTTAATGTATATTCAGATATGTGATTCAGTCAAGAATTACCAGCAATGTGTAATTTATCTCACATGTGGAGTTTATCTATGTAAATTGTCAGTCATGTAATTAGATACTATATTATTATTAAACTAATTTGTAGTCAATCCATTTTATTGGACTTAAAGTTTTTGTAGACAAATAAAAAGTAATAATTTCATTAACAACACAATGTTAGCTGGGCACAGTAGCTCACGCCTGTAATCTTAGCACTCTGGGAGGCCAATGCAGGTGGATTGCCTAAGCTCACAAGTTCAGGACCAGCCTGAGCAAGTGCGAGACCCCACCTCTAAAATGTAGCTGTGGCAGGTGCCTATAGTCCCAGCTACTCAGGAGGCTGAGACAAGAGAATTGCATGAGCCCCAGAGTTTGAGGTTGTTGTGAGCTATGTTGCCACTGCCCTCTACAAGGATGACAAAGAGATAAAATAATAAATGAGAAAAAAAAACAGCACAATGTTAGTGGCACCTTGATATATTATTGGATTAGAGCAGAATGCATGAGAAATTTTTTTTATAATGAATCAAATATATAATTCATCAAATTATTTCTTTTTAAAAAGATATAGTATTAAATGTATATTATTAATTTTTTAAACAGCTTTTTTATAGAGTTACTGATGAAAATGCCAAAAATAGTGAACTTCACCTTGTTGGTGTGATCTGCTATACCAGCCGTCATTATTGTGCCTTTGCTTTTCATACGAAGAGTTCCAAATGGGTATTTTTTGATGATGCAAATGTGAAAGAGGTAAGTGATACTTTCACTAACTGGAATAATTAATTGCTGAGGCTTTTTTTTTTAGGAATAAATGATATAATAATGATATTCAAAATTACATGATGTCAAATAATAAATGAGCATAATGGTAAAATTTTTAATTTCAAACTTCTTTTTATTCTTGAAATTTTAAAGCTGACTTTTAAACCAGCCTATTTTTATACTGATAAAAAGATGAGTAATGAATGTTAGCATACAAATATATAATTGTCAGTGATCCTTATGTCAGTGACAGTGGGTCTTGTCCAATGGATAGTTATGCTATGTATTCCTTTATAGATGATTCATAATAGTTTTATATAACTAGTAATGAAAACATGATTGTCTTTTTTAATTTTAAAATATTACGGGAGTACAAATGTTTTTGGTTATACAGATTGCTTTTGCAGTGCTTGAGTCAGATAGTGACCACATCTCCCAGATAGTGTTCATTGAACCTGTTAGGTAGGTTTTTGCCCATCCCTCCTTTCCCCCACTGCTTGATTTCCACTGAATTTTACTTCCCTCTGTGCACATGTGGGCTCATTGGTTAGTTGCAGTTTAATGAGGAGTATATGTGGTGTTTGTTTTTCTTTTATTTATTTTGTATTTGTTTTTTCATTCTTGAGTATTTCACTTAGGAGAATGGTCTCCAGTTACATCCAAATTGTTGCAAAAGGCATTGGTCTGTCCTTTCCTGTGGCCGAGTAGTACTCCATGGTATACATATTATTAATCTACTTATGAACTGAGGAGTAGTTGGGTTTATTCTACATCTTTGCATTTGTGAATTTTGCTGCAGTAAACATTCGTGTGTAGGTGTCTTTTTGTTAAAATAATTTATTTTCCTTTGGGTACATAAATACTCACTAGTGAGATTGGTGGATCAGATGTGGTAGGTCTACTTTTCATTCTTTAAAGAATCTCCATTTTGTTTTCCATAGAGGTTATACTAATTTACATTCTCATCAGCAATGTATGGGTGTTCCTTTCTCTCTGCATCCAGGCCAGCATGTTGTTTTTGGACTCTTAATAAAAGCCATTCTAAGTAGGGTAAGGTGATATCTCATTGTGGTTTTAATTTGCATTTCCCTGATGATTAGTGACAGTGAGCATTTTTTCATATGTTTATGGGCCATTTGTCTATTTTTTTGAAAAGGTTCTGTTCATATCTTTTACCTACTTAATGGTATTGTTTATTTTTTTCTTGATTTGCTAGAGTTCTGGTAGATTCTGATTATGAGCCCTTTTTCAGATGTGTAGCTTGTGGATATTTTCTGTTCTGCAAACTGTTTGCTCTGTTGATTATTTCCTTGGGGTGCAGAGTTTTTAATTTATTCAAATCCCATTCATTTATTTTTGTTGTTGCTGTAATTGTCACTGGGGCCAGTAGCCTCACTGCATTTTGGAGACCAAAATTGGAATTCACAGAGGCCAAGATAATTAAAATTCGCAGGGTAGAATACCAGAAAGAAAGCTGCATAGAAGGAAAGCTGTTGAAAAAAATTTGGTATTTGTATTCGGAAATCCATACTTTGCTTGAATTACTTAAGTACAGGAGTTTATTAAGAAGTTCCTGTCTTGGGCTTGGTGTCCGTAGTACAGTGGTTATGGCACCAGCCATATACACCAAAGGTGGTGGGTTCAAACCCAACCCCAGCTAGCTAAAACAACAATGACTGCAACAAAAAATAGGCGAGAGTTGTGGCGGGCACCTATGGTTCCAGCTACTCGGGAGGCTGAGGGAAGAGAATCACTTAAGCCCAAGAGTTTGAAGTTACTGTGAGTTGTGACGCTACCTCACTGCAATGTAGTGAGACTCTGTCTCAAAAAAAAAAAAAAAAAAGATGTTCCATCTTGAATCAGTGTATAGCACGATTTTGAAGTTCCTTCTTTGCATCTAGTTTAAGTTGTTAAAATTTAGAGAAAGAACTGGGTATGTAAATCCCTCTGTGAGATTTTCTGTTTATTTTTTGAAATTAACTCCTTAAGTCTCTCAGAATCCCAGGCAAGGAGAGTAAATAGCTGAAAATATGTAGTCTGAAAAAGCTCCTGGGGATTTTCTTTAAAAGGCCTATTCCCTACAAAAATATTCTAGAATGATATTTTTAAGTGTTTTATGGGTTTTTATTTGGTCGATTTTGTTTTATAAATTAACTAAATAGAGGTATAATTTGCAAACATTAAAATGCACCCATTTCACTGCCTGTGACCCATATGACTGAAAAGAAGAAAAACGCACGTATTCTAAGCCTGCAGTTTGAGTGTCGATGTATGTTTATACCTGTGTAAACACCATAATGAGTATACAGAACATGTTCATCACCCCAGAAAAATTGTGTCGTGCACCCTTGCCACCAGTCCCCTCACTCTACCCGAGGCCTAGGACATCTCTGATCTCACTGTAGATTACTCTTGCCCATTCTGTGGCCTCCTGCAGTATGTGTCTGGCTTCCTGCCTTCAGTGTAAGGCCTTTACGGTTCCTTCACATCTTCTATTATCAGGGCTTCATCCCTATTGGGTTCCATTTCATGGCTGTGCAGCAGTTTACTTATCCGTTTTCCTGTTGAAGTGTGAGTCTTTGTGTGACCATACTTTTTCCCAAATCTGTTAGATAATACCCAGCAGTGGGATTTCTGGGTTGTGTGGTAAGTATATGTTGAACTTTACAAGAATCTATCAAGTGGATGTGTGAGAGTTCTTGTTCCACCTTCTCTGCAGTGCTTCCTGCTGGTAGCCTAACTTTAGCTCATCTGGTGGATGTGTATTATCTCACTGTGGCTTTAATTTGCATTTTCCTTGCGATTGGGAATGATTTGAGCATCTTCTGAGCATGTGCTTATTGGGCATTCAGTGTTTGGGGGTTTTTTTGTAGTTTTTTTTTTTCCTTTTGGCCAGGGCTGGATTTGAACCCGCCACCTCTGGTATATAGGGTCAGCACCCTACTCCTTTGAGTCACAGGTGCTGCCTAGGGCATTCAGTGTTTTTTTGGTGAAATGTCTGTTAAAATGTTTTACCACTTATTTCAGATTATATTATCTTCTTGTTAACGAGTTGTAAGAATTTGTTCTGCCTACCAATCCTTTATTAGATGTATGTTGCTTTTTTCAATTTCTTAATGGCGTATTTCCAAGAGCAGAAATTATTAATTAACTTCAATGAAGTCCATTTTACAATTTTTTTCCTGTGGTTTGTATAGTACCCTATCTAAAAAATCTTTGCCTGCCTCCATAACTTTTATAGTTTTTGTATGATCCATTCTGAGTTGATTTTTGTGTTTTATAGGATGCAGGATTGAAGTTATTTTTCTCATATGTCTGTCCAGTTATTTCTAACATAACTTGTTGAACCAGACGCTTTTACATTTCTCAATTGAATGGCCTTAAAATCTTTGTCATAAGCCAAGCATACATTTCCACGTATGTGGAAATCTTCTAAAATGTGATGATTAAATCTTGTTATACAAAGTCTATATAGTCTTTCCCATCAATTTTTTAAATGATAATGTTTAGAAGATTTTTATTTAGACTATTTACTAAATATCATTAATTATATAATATGGTGGGCACTTGAATCAGTAGAATCTGAATGTTTACATTTTTTAAAAATACAAATTAATTCAGAGTCCTGTCTTTTCATGTAACATAGTGATTACAAGTTGTTTTTAATTCATTGTGGTTTTTTGAAAGATTGGAACTAGATGGAAAGATGTTGTCTCCAAGTGTATCCGATGCCACTTTCAGCCACTGCTTTTGTTTTACGCAAACCCAGATGGCACAGCAGTTTCTACTGAAGACGCACTCAGGCAGGTTGTCAACTGGTCACATTACAAGTCTGTTGCAGAAAATATGGGTAATCCTTTTTTTAAATTTTTTCGTTATCTTCTATTATCATAATTAACTAGGAATATTATGGGATATGAAATGAGTGTTTGGGATAATTTCAAATTCAGGTTTCAGTGAAGTGGAGTTCAGGAAAGTTTTAGTTTTGTTTTTAATCTTTAGAAAGGAACCTTTCCTCATCAGTGGCCTCACGTCCCCTCAGGACTCACCTGCCATTATGGTCACACAGCAGAAGAGAGGCTGCTTGGCCAGTAGCCCTTTTTCTAATAGTAAATTTTAAGCAATTTAGTGAACTGGAAAGGTCTACAGCAGGCCGTTTTTGGATGCATGAGACAGCATGTATTAATAGAAATCCATAAGCAATGTCAGTCCTCTAATTTTTGGTAATTTTGTCAACCATTAAAAATGTCTGAAAAAACGATTATTCAAACATCTCTTCTGCTGATGGGAAGGAATGATACATTTTTGTTTATCATTTTAAGGATGTGAAAAGCCCACAGTTTTAAAGTTAGATAATTCAAAAGAAAATGGATTTGGTGACCAGGCAAAACAGAGAGAAAATCAGAAATTTCAAACCAGTACTATTTCATCATTTAACCGGAGCCACGCTCAGACGAGTGGAGGCAGAGGACCAGGTACGTGTTCACGTCGTCATTTTTACACTGTCCCTGAGCAGCTGAGTGTCCTCTTTCTTCGCTTATTGGAGGGTGCTTAATTAGCTTTCCTGGCCAGGAAGGGAAAATAACAAGGTACCAAAATTTGGTCTTTGATTTATGCCTCTCTCTGGGGGCTATATTTTTACCTGATCTGTTTGATTTGACAAGTTGAATTTCTCGGTGTACTCAGAGCTGTGGAAGGCCTGGGGCATCTGGACAGTTACCAAAGGAAGTTTGATGTGGCCTTTCCTTCAAGGCATTAAACATCAACTTAGAGAAAAAAAAAACATGAGTTAATAATTTGGCATACATACCAAAATTAACAGTAGTTCAGAGTTACTGTAGTTGTGGTTTGTTCTTAAGCTCATTTTTATTCAATTCTCTCTTGTTGTTGATATTCTTTAAGACATTTTTGTGTCTCAAAAGGCGCCTACTGGTAAGCCCTGGAACAATGTGGATGTGTTTGAGCAGTGGTTCTCAACCTTCCTAATGCTGCGACCCTTTAATACAGTTCCTCATGTTGTGGTGACCCCCAACCATAAAATTATTTTCCTTGCTACTTTATAACTGTAATTTTGCTACTGTTATGAATCGTAATGTAAAATATGGGGTTGCAACCCACGGGTTGAGAACTGCTGTGTTTGAGAACACAAGTGTTGGAACCAGACAACTTGGGTTGATATTCTAGTTCCATGTTTATACTTAGGCAAGTCTCTAATTCCTCTCTGCCTCAGTTTCCTTGCCTGAAATGGAGAAAGTAGTTGTGCCTGCCCCAGATTGAAATGAGCAAGACACCTGGCAAATAGTGAGCACTCCGTTACCTTGAGCTCTTCTTATTTTAATGGCAGGTTTCTTTTTCTCCTTTATGTTTGCTTTAGGGGCCATACCAAAAGCTTTTGAAGTTGTAAAAGATAGTGTGCATCTCCAGGGTCATTAAAAATCATATTGCATTTTTTTAATTAAGCATGCAAATTAGCTTATTGTATACTTAATGTTCTGTGTTTAATATGTAACATCTTAAAAATTTTTATATAGTTCAATTTTTATTTTTGTTGAGCAATTTGAAAAACGATCTGTATTATTATGAGAATGATTTCTTTTGCAGTTAAATTAAGTCATATTGATCAAAGGGAAAAGATAAAAGACATTTCCAGAGAATGTGCTCTAAAAGCTATTGAACAGAAAAACTTACTTTCTTCACAAAGGAAAGATTTAGAGAAGGGACAAAGAAAAGATTTAGGCCGACATAGAGGTAAGTTAAGAGCTTATAGCATTCATTTGAAAGGGGGGTACTAAAAATCTTATTTTAAAACTGAATTTTATAACTTTAATTATAATTTCCATGTATTTACATATTATATTTTATATATTTCCCCATTATGATCTCTTAATACACCTGCACTAAATCTAAAAATGTAAATTTTCCTTCCTCTTATTTAACTCTATCCTGGGATACTTGTGTTCGTATTTTGATGTTTTCACTTTATTTATAGATGCAATTTATTCACATGGCACAAATAATAAGGAAGGTTATAAAAATAAGTGACAAGTACTTCTTTTCCAGGAATTTCTGACCTTCCCTCTGGTCACTGTGAATAGTTTACAGTTCATATAAGCATGTTTTACTTTCTGTGGTTTAATTCTCTTTTCTTCATGGACATAGCATGATTTCACTGATATAGGTAGACTTGAAAGGAGTATTTAAGATTTTTGCTTCAGCGGCATCCTTTCACATGTATCTTCATATGGTTTTTGTATATAGCCATAGAATAAAATTCTTTCAGAGGAATTGCTGGGTCAGGGTATGTTAATTTCAATTTTGACTGATGTGACTCCGTTGCCTTCCTGAACGGCTGACCTGGGCAGCACTCCCACCAACGGAGAATGGATGTCTGTTTCTTTTTATACTCACAGCAGCAATTGATTAAACAAATTTAAATCTTTACCAATATAACAGGTAGAAAACATTTTATTTTTATGATTTTTGTTGATTATAAGTGAGATAGAACACTTTTTAAAAAAAAAAACTACTTTCAGTTAGCTTACATTCTACTCTAGAAATCATTTTTTTTAATTTGTTTCTTTTATTCTTTTATTAATGCCTTCTTATTTATTAAGCATAGAGACTGAAAACATTTTTTAATCTCAAAATAGCATGTGATGTAATTTATTCATAATTATTACTTAATTTAAAACTGCTTAAGATTTCTTCTCAAATAAGGTATTTAGCTTGTGATGAACAAGTGACTCTGAAGAATAGTTTCTCTTTTTTTTACTTTTTTTAAAGAATTGGTTGAAGAAGATCTTTCACATTTCCAGTCTGGATCACCTCCTGCCACAAACGGCTTTAGACAACATGGGAATCCACAGCTGTATCATAGTCAAGGAAAAGGACCATGTAAACATGACCGAGTGACCTGCCAGAGTCGAGCTTCTGCACAGATAAGTTCAAGTAAATCCCAGGTTCTTGTTCCAGGAGAGAAAATAACCAGCAAAGTGAGGAGTGACAGTGGCCCTGGATATGATACAGACAGCAGCCAAGATTCTAGGGATAAAGGAAGCAGCTGTCATAGCAGCAGTAAAAGTCGGAACCGAGGTTGGAAACCTATGAGAGAAACATTAAATGTTGACAGTATTTTTAGTGAAAGTGAAAAAAGACAGCATAGTCCAAGACATAAATCAAACATCAGTAACAAACCTAAAGGGAGCAAAGATCAGAGTTTTAATAATTGGCCAAAAGAGAATCCAAAGCAAAAAGGCTTAATGACCATCTATGAAGATGAAACAAAGCAGGAAGTAGGAAGCAGAAGTTCCCTGGAATCTAATGGAAAAGGGACAGAGAAAAATAAAGGCCTCGCAGACAGCAAAGTTTACAGTGACAACTGGCAGATGCAAAGGACGGAGTCTGGATACGAAAGCAGTGATCACATCAGTAATGGATCTGCTAATTTGGACTCACCTGTTATTGACGGAAACGGCACAGCAGTGGATATCAGTGGTGTTAAAGAAACAGTATTCTTCAGGTAATAGATATGTTCAATAAATGCGTTTTCCACCCACTATCCTTTCTTGTTAATTATTTGAAGTAATTTTTAAAATTTGAGTTAAATATAGTGGAAACAGCTTAACATACAGAAAGCTAGGATACTGCAGTTCATTTGATATTTCTGATTTGTTTTTAATAATTAATTCCAAAAGTAACAACTGTTTATTTTTAGAAAATTTGGAAATGGTAGAACCATACGACTGCGATGGTTGTCATTGTCAACTACCAATGTGTACTACAGGTTTTAAAGCATACTGGTTTCATCTTAGGCATTATGATGATCGTTTAGTTCTTCAATCTATTATAATTCGGAATTGTGGTTGTGTTCTACTGTCAGTTAAGAGATATTTTCTTTTTAGCAAATATAAAAGAATTCAGATAAATAACCAAATTCGGGTTTAATTCCAAATACATTTACTATGTTGCTGTTAGCAGTACATTTACACTTCTCTCTGTAACCTCTAAAATATGCTTATATTTTCTTAGAATAACTGTTTCAGTAAAGACTTGAGGGAACATTTTTACCTTGCCAGGATAATTGTGTAACACTTCTCAGAAAGGCGTATGGTAGGAAAGTAGAAAGATCAGGACTTTGTAACCAGATAGACAATGGATTTTAATGATGGGGCAAACTAATTTTACTTTTGCAGCCTTCCTGTCCGATTGTAAAGTGAGTATCACCACTAAAATAATAAGTATGGTGAGATGGAAATTAAATAATATACATTAAACATCCCCCCACTGTATGCACATAGTGTACAGTAATTGTTTAACAAATACTATTTTCTTTCTTTTTCTTAGAATAACTAAGACAGTCTGTGGGTGTGTGTTTTTATTTTCTAGTGACCAGATTAAGACAAACAGCCTGAAACATGAAGGTGTGGACTGTAACTCTCTTCAGAGCAAAAACCACTTAGAAGGTAAAAAGTTCATTTAAATATATTGTAAGAATGGCAGTAAAGTATAAATTTCAGTACTTTGCTGCCTGTTGTGATAGACTTGAGACAAATCTTACATAGATGGCTATAAAAATTATTTTAAAATAACTGAAAAATATCTATGAACAATTTCCTTTTTAGGTTAATTTATCATGTTTTAATAAAAAATGTAGAATGAAGAAAGTCATCATTTGTTTGTACTTGTATTGTCTGTGCATGTTGAATTTTTCACATTTGTGGCACAAAGTTAATATTGGTCTCATATCTCACTTTTTATCTAAGTAAACACTGCAGCTGACGTTTGTAGCATTTTTGAATGTGCTTTCAGATATGTCTTTGGTGTTATGGTATTAAAGCATTACATTACTTACCTTTTCTATTTAGATGGAGAAGTCTTTGAATCATGTTTTTTCCCAGTTGCAGCTTCCGTTTTAAGTTTCTATACTAGAGACCCTGGAACAGTGATTTGGGACTCAAGCAGGCAGGAATATTTACCTAACTATGGCAACTTAATACTATACTTTTATTTAAAAGAAGCTGCACATCTATATTTGCAAAGAAAAAGATGATGATTTCATTGTTTAGAAACTGATCTATAGAATATTGGCCCTTCTGACCACCCCCACCACTTTTTAAATAATGTACATGTGAGAAAGGCAAACAAAAAGAACCGTAAGTTTTTCTTTGAGATAAGAGTAAAGGAGAAAAGAATGGTCCTGTTACTGCTGATAAGTTTATGACTAATGAGGAGAGAAGGTGGGAGAGTTTATGCTTAAGTCTTTTAAAGCCTGGGAAGAGAAAGGGAGGAACTTTATCAGTCAGGATGGGCTAGGTTCTAGGTTACGCAGTGGTAATAACTTAAAAATCTCAATGTGTTAACACAAGTTTGTGTCTTGCTCACAGTACATGTCCAGTGGAGGTCAGTGTGGAGTCTTTTCTTAGGAATCACTCAGGGCCTCAAGTTAATGGGGTAGGAGTGAGGATCAGAGGTAAAGGAAGGTACAATTTGGAGGATGACCAGGAAACTCTGAAAACTTCAAACTAATACCGACACGTTCACTTCCACTTAAATCTCATTGGCCCAGGCAAGTCTTGTAACCAGACCCAATTTCAGTGAGGGTAAAAAAGTGCAATTTTATAGGTGCCTGGAAGTGAATCGAAGTATGTGTGCGCAGCCTTAATGACGACCATAGAAGTTAAGAACAAACAGAAAGATTGATAAACAGCCTCTGGAAAAGTTCAGTTTAGAAACAATAACTGTGTAATGGTTATAGGTGTAATGATTATAAGTGGTTGGTTAGCCATATACAGCAGCCCAGAAGCAAAGAAAATTAGATGTATACAGGATGGAATGTAAACAAGATTCAGGGTTGTTATGGGGAGTGGGTGTGTGTATATGTATATACACTCACATATATTTACCTGAAGGATTTGGGGAAGAAGGATCAAGGAACATCTTTCCCTCCTCATTATTCATAAACTTATATGTAGTAACAGGACCAGTCTTCTTTACTCTTATCTCAAAGAAAAACTCACTGCTTCTCTTTGTGGCTGTCTCTCACATCTCACATGGATATTGCTTAAAAAGTGGTGGGATTGGTCAGAAGGACCAATATTCTGTAGATCACAATTTCTAAACAGTGAGATCATGATCTTTTTCTTTGCAAGGGGATTGATTATTGATATTGCAATCAAAGGCAGTGTTTTTGAATTGTAGAATTCTGAAGAATAGAAGGGATATAATTTTTCATAATAGAAATAGCCCTGAAACCGCCATTTTTAACGTCGTAGTCTTTATCATTCTTCAGGCTTTTGCGGAGATTATTTGCTAGGTTGCACACGTTAAATGTGAGTAAATGTTAAATTATTTTGTTTTCATCAAATGGCGTAATATCAGAAGGAAACACTTATATTAAGGAAATAACCTTCCTTTCCCATATTAGAATGTCTCGCCTGATAAAATCTGATAAAAGTCTGGTAACTAAATATTACAGGAAACGGTGAAGGCTTGGCCAGAAATCACAGCAGCAGTCAGCCAGCTTGAACAATAACTGCAAGCTCAGAGCTCTTTACAAAGTGATGCTTACTTCCCGACAGTTATAAAAACACAAGGTCACAGGGATTCGGTGGTAAAAGTGCATCACTATAAAAGCTTTGCAGTGGGTTTTCCCATTTAATATAAAAGGGTATCTGTGTTATGCACGTAAGTCTTTTTTTATTATGGTGATTTTATATATAACAAAATATATCATTCTGTTTTTAACTATGTAGTTTAGTGGCATTAAGCACATTCACATTATTGTACGTACAACCATCACCATTTACCAGCTCCAGAATTTTTTATCTTCTCAAACTGAAATCCTCTGCTCATTAAAGAGCAACGCACCAGTCTCCCCTCCCACCAGCCTCTAGAAACCACCATCTCTGAATTTGAATATTCTTGGCACCTCATATGGGTGGAATCATCTAATATTTGTCCTTTTGTGTCTAGGTTATTTTACTCAGCATAATGACATTTAGGTTCATCCACGTTGTAGTCTGTATCAGAGCCTTACTCCTTTTTAAGACTCAGTAATATCCTGTCGTGTGACAGACCACAGCTTGTTTATCCATTTGTCTGGCAGTGAACATTTGGGTTGTTACGACCTTTGGGCTACTGTGAATAACGCTGCTGTGAACATTGGTGTGCAAACATCTATTTCGGTCCCTGTCTTCATTTGCCTTACACCTAAAAGTACAATTGCTGGACCCCACAATAGTTCTATGCTTAATATTTTGAAGCACTGCCATGCTGTTTTTTTTTTTTTTTTTTGAGACAGAGTCTCACTATGTCACCCTGGATAGAGTGTCATGGCGTCACAGCTCACAGCAACCTCAAACTCGTGGGCTCAAGAAATTCTCTTGCCTCAGCCTCCCGAGTAGCTGGGACCACAGATGCCCACCACAATGCCTGGCCATTTGTTTGGTTGCAGCTGTCATTGTCTAGCAGGCCCGGGCCGGGCTTGAACCCACCACCTTCAGTGTACATGGCTGGCGCCCTACTCACTGAGCTACGGGCGCCGAGCCTGCCGTGCTATTTTTTATGGTAGCTGCTCCATTTTATATTCGCACTAGGAATGCACAGGGTTCTGGTTTCTGAATATCCTTGTCAACACTTGTTTTGTTTTGTTTTTAAATAAGTATCTTCCTGTGGTTTTACACAACCCATTCTTTATTTAATGAAATAGATTACATTGTATTAAAATTATTTTTTACTTAATAAACTTCAGAGCCTACTACCATTCTCTGAGCCAGTCTTTGGCTTGAGACCCTCTTCACGCTGCACCTTGCAGTGTCTGTGTGTATATATTCCTCTCCTCCAGTCTAGGGCTGAAAATACATGGGAGACTGATACAGGAATCCCCACCCCTCTTGCCTAGCTTGATTCCATCCCACCACAAGGCACAATTTAGTTTGATTCTGCGACTATGTATGGGTCTCTTCTATTTCTCATGTATAAAATGAGGACACACTTGTGTTACTGACCTATAGAATCATTTATCTGTCAATAGTTGAAAGACTTAAGAAGTTAAGGATCCTGGGCGGCACCTGTGGCTCAGTGGGTAGGGTGCCAGCCCCATACACTGAGGGTAGTGGTTTCAAACCTAGCCCCAGCCAAACTGCAACAAAAAAATAGTTGGGCATTGTGGCAAGTACCTTTAGTCCTAGCTACTTGGGAGGCTGAGGCAAGAGAATCGCCTAAGCCCAGGAGTTGGAGGTTGCTGTGAACTGTGCAATGCCACTGCACTCTACCAAAAAAAGTAAGGGTGATAAAGTAAGGGTGATAAAGTAAGACTGTCTCTACCAAAAAAAAAAAAATCCTTAGAAAATTTGTATTTGCATATTTTATTTGATACATAGTTTGATACATATATCATTTTAATATTAGTCTATAAAAAGATGTTTAATAGTAGAGAACCAAAATTTTTAATAATGCCATTATAGTTATTTCATTTTTTTTTTTCATTAATAGAGATATGGTGTTAGGTTCATCTGCCTATATCATTATGGGCTCTGCTGCAAACATCCATCTCTATGCTGCCTAACGCTGTTATTGGGGCACGTTGTTGAAATTGCCTCAGTGCCACTTGGAATGTGTTAGTCCCTATTTGAAAATGGAATTCTAATGCAAGGAATTGCAAAAGCCTTAAATTACTTTAAGAGGGAAGAAATGCTATGTTCAAAATCACATGGTCAAGTGAAAGCATCACATATTTGAAGAATACAAATAGTTTGGTATATGGAAGGCTAGAGTGCACACGTGGAAATTGCAAGATGATGGCAAGAGGGATAGACAAAAGCCAAATCATAATGAAACTCTGTGTGATACATATCTATATATATCTCATAACATACACATACAGGGTGGCCATAAAGTTCATGTGGAATTTAAAATATGTTGCACATGAACTTTATGGCCAGTGTGTGTGTGTGTGTTTTGAGACAAGGTCTTACTCTGTTGCCTGGACTAGAGTGCAGTGGCATCATCATAGCTCACTGCAACCTCAAACTCCTGGGTTCAAGTGATCTTCCTGCAACAGCCTCCCATGTAACCGGGACTACAGGTGTGTGCCGCCATGCCCAGATAATTTTTCTGTTTTTTATAGAGATCTTGCTATGTTGTTCAGGTTGTTTTGTGCAGCTTTTTAATCTTTATAAGAAGTGGGAAGGCACAAAGAACAAGAAGAGTGGCATGCTTCCACTTGCATTTTAGAAAGGACTGGTGGCAGTGCGGAGGATAAATTTTGGGTAATGGGAGAAAAATTAGTTAGATAATGATTCTAACAGCCCAGGGGATAACAGAGGAAGGTATGTACTAAGGCAGTACCATTATCAAGAAAGAGTCGAGAGGCTCTGCACCTGCAGCTTAGCAGTTAGGGTGCCAGCTACATACACCAGGGCGGGCAGGTTGGAACCTGGCCCAGGCCTGCCAAACAACAATGACAACTACAGCAACAACAATAAAAAATAGCTGGCATTGTGGCAGGCGCCCATAGTCCCTGCTACTTGGGAGGCTGAGGCAAGAGAATTGCTTAAGCACGAGAGTTTGAGGTTGCTGGGAGCTGTGATGCCACAGCACTCTACCAAGGGCATAGTGAGACTCTGTCTCAAAAAAAATAAAAAAAAGAAAGAGTTGAGAGACTCTCAGCATCTGTGGACAGGAGAACCAGTTGGCTCTTATGACAGATGTATAGAATGAGGGAAAGGAAGGAAGCAGGGGTGTTTGGGTAGTCAGGACTTACATAGCTAGATGCAGCAAAATATGAAGAAGGAACAGATTTGGGGGTTGTGGAGGGATGCTAATCTTAGTTTTTACTTTGTTGAGTTTACCTGCCAGATAAATAAAATGTATTAGGCATGTAGGAACGTAAGTCAAGAATCAGTAAAGATGTATTTGGTAACCATCAGCATTTGTGGAAATTGGATGCCATAGAGGCATGGACAGGATCTTACCAGAAAATGAGAAATCGAAGTGCAGAAAATAGACAA
Organism: Galagoides demidoff; assembly: GCA_963574575.1. Taxonomy (NCBI): domain Eukaryota; kingdom Metazoa; phylum Chordata; class Mammalia; order Primates; family Galagidae; genus Galagoides; species Galagoides demidoff. The sequence goes on along the minus strand of CAUYQV010157123.1, from coordinate 852 downwards.
AGTAAGAAACACAAGGTGTGCTGAGGAAGAGCCGTATGCAAGGCTAGAGAGAAGGAGCAGCCGTAGGAAAGCATGGTGAGGAGGAGCTGGAAAGGGACGGAAAGCACCAGAGACCAGGGCACCGCATGAAACAGGGCTGGAGAGCTTCAGAGGGAGAATGGCTGCAGGGTAAGCTGAATAATGTTTAAAAAATTCCAGTCTGATTTAGCAGTTTGTAAGTCATTAGTAATATAGGAAAAGCAGTGTTAGAGGAACATTAGAAATAGAAGCAAAATCAAGGTAGAGCTGAAGTATTTAGAGGTAAAGTACTTTTGGAAGTAAATGTTTGTAATTTACTCTAAAAGGGTCATGGGGGGGGGAAGCCAATATGGTGTTTGTACCTTACTCTCAAGTGGTTCAAGGAAAAAACCCTATTATTAAAATATTAATAGCAGGTAAATCCAGAGAAAGGATATACAGGTATGCTTTGAATTATTTTTATGTATGTATTTTTTTTCAATTCTCTTTTGCATTTTTTAAATTATTTTTAATCTTTCAACTTTCTGAACTTTTTAAAAGTGTTTCTGAACAAAAAGTTTTAAAAGATTACAGTAAAATAAAAAGTAAATTAAAGAAGTAAAGAATTGAACTTTGTCTGTGAAAACCTTTGCTGTAAATAGCAGTGAGGCATTGCCTAGAAAGCAAAACCAAGAGCTTGGTTTTGGTTTTGTATTTTTTTTTTGAGACGGAGCCTCAAGCTATCCCCCTGGGTAGAGTGCCATGGCATCACAGCTCATAGCAACCTCCAACTCCTGGGCTCAAGCGAGTCTCCTGCCTCAGCCTCCCAAGTAGCTGGGACCACAGGTGCCTGCC
>CAUYQV010157121.1:0-15067 GCA_963574575.1 Galagoides demidoff | reverse complement strand
CAAGCAATGCATATACTTATGAGCAGAGTTTAAGACATAAATTCTTCCTCTTGCCTTAATTTCTCCAACTCTATAAGCCATTTGTAAATATTCTTAATTTCTAACAATACAGTTATTTGCATAAGTTCAATAAGAATCTGTCTTGTTCTATAAAACATAATAAAGACACTGGTTATTTTACCAAGGCTTTGGCTGGAAGACCGTTTCCGGAAATGTCCAGACTGCGTTAAGGGATTAAGGTTGACCTTATGAAGCCAATAAAAAGCCCTCTGGAAAACTGGCCCGATACCCATCAGTAACATTTCCTGATCTGCAGTAAGTAACAAAGGTAACTTCCTGATGGGTCTGGGAGTCGAAATATACTTAGGAACCTCAAGAGAGGAAGAATTTACCCAATGCATACAGCTATCTAATGGCACAAATAAAACCTGAGCTCATAAGAAGCCTTTAAAGGATCTAACCTAAAAATTCCTTATAAAAGTTTCCAGCAAAGCCAATTTTAAAAAAGAGTCCAGATAATTAATAATTATTCTTACTGCATTTTATGCAAATAATCAATATACTGAAGGCACAGTTTATCTTAACAACTGAATTAGATCTGCTATTATTTATCTTCCGTAAAGAGAGAAATTAGAGAGAACGAAAAAAAAATTAATTCAAAGAGAAAAAAGGCTGTAACTCACCTGTATTAAATCCCAACCTTATCTGTACTAAAATAATCTGTTAAATGGGACTAAGGAACTGGCCTCAACAAAGGTCACCTGTTAAAAATTTATAATGTGTATAAAGGAAACCACAGAGCAAGAAATCAGTAAACTGCCAAGAAACAAACTTTAATTAAATATAAGCCTTGCCACCAGTATTATTCAAAGAAAACTTCATCCATCCTCTGCTAACAGGAACTCCTAAAAACTAAGAGAGACTAAATTAAATAGCCACTTGGGTAATTAACCACATTCTACTGTAGCAGCTACACAACCTCCAACCCAGAGACCGGACTTAACCAATAAAGTCAAAGAGAAAACCATCATCTTCAATTAAAGGTTTAATTTGCCAAGAAAAGGAGTGGGAAATGTTGTAACCCAGCCCTCTTTCCCCTGCCCTTTCCATCCCATTTCCCTCCTCCTCCCCCCAGAGTTGACAATGGGAACAAGGCAAGTCCTTCCTCCCCCTAGGGTGGCCAAGAACGTGCTTCCCAGCCACGGTTCCCAGGCCCCCTTCTTCCCCCTAGGGTTGCCAAGAACAAGCTTCAAGTACAAGGAAAAAAAGGCCCAAGTTTTACAAAACCCCCAAGTTCTCAGTAGATGAACAATGGTGGAAAACTCACGGAGACTTGATTAATTACTGTTGTATAACCATAACCATTGTGATATGAGATGTATCCATTGTCAACCGAAGCCATATTAATTATTGTTCCATTGTTGTATCCATGACTACCTGAGTTGTAATCCCCCCTTAACCAGCCACATTTTGCTTCTGTAATATGCTTGTACAAAGCCTACAAAAGGCAACTCACCCCCTCACCTGGGCTGCTGACTGACTCTAGGAGCAGCTGCCCCTGTAGCAGGTAAAATAAATTACCAATTAATTAACCTAAGTGGGGGTCCAACTCTATTTTTCCAGATCTCCTAAGTTATTTCAATTGCATTCATTTGGATGCTATTGAGTAGTGTTCAGGATGTGTGCATGTTTGTTTATAGCTCTGTTGGTGCTTTTGCTTTTGTGCAACCTTTCTTAGATTTTTGTACCAGAAATGTGCTAAAGTGATGAATACATTGAGAACATCCATTTTGTTCTTTTATATGGGATGGGTGATGTGTATTGTGGGGTAGACTGACCGCTCCTGGAGGAGTTTACAAGAACTCTCCAGCAAAGCTGCCTAACCAAGAGAACCGCAAGGCCCCTCTCTTTCTGAACCTGCTGGGTACAGAATCATCTATGTGGAGTAAAGGGATATGAACTGCACTGGTCTCAATGCTGCACTTGGTACATTTTACTAAACACACACACAACCTGGCCATGAGGAAACTTTCACATAAACATTAAAGATCCTTGTGATACAATAAAAAAAAAAAAATCCCAGTATTTGAAGGGCTGGGATTATTGAAGTCTGTTGCATACAATCTCAAATCTTCATTAACTTTGGAAGTCACCTGAGGAATCATCTAGTCTTTGTGTCTGTTTGATGCTTGATTCTCTTGTGTCAAAAGGCAAAAATTCTTTTGGGGATATTGTGAACAGTTTGTTTGCAAGTGGAGGTCTTGCTGTTGGCTTCCTAGGGGGCTAAGGAAGATCTTCTCACATTTCTGGCTGAGAGCTTCAGTCAGAAGGGGCTGTGGCAGTACAGCACTGTAGCTAAGAACCCGGGCCCTGTAGTCAGACTGCCTGAGTTGGAAAACATACCACTCACCAGCTGTCTGGCTTGGGCACCTTCCACACTGCAGCCACATTCATACTCACTCATGGACAAGGCAGCAGCAATCACTCCCCACTGGAGTCACTAAGGTTGGACACCCAAATCTAACTGTCAACAGCCAGCTGGAGAGCCCTTGGACTCGTCTAGAGGAGAGCTCGATAGTGCTGTGGGGCAAGGCAAGATGGTCGTCACACGGGAACCATGCACAGAATTAGGGCTGGGTGTATGAATAGGTTTCCTCTTAGAATGTGATGTGGCATCAGTGGTTGGGAGCTGAAGGTGCAGGAGGAGGATTCTGAGACCCTTGTCAGGACTTGGGAAAGAATGACATAACTGACTTGTGATACCTGCAGTGGTATAGGATGGGGAAAAGACCAGATACCATACATTTGCCACCCCTGACTTCAGTCAGTAAGATACCAACAGTTGCTATGGCTGACAACACCTAGAAATGAAAAAGGCTAAGAGCATTAAAACATCTACTGAATTGGGATGGCACCTGTGGCTTAGTGAGTAGGGTGCTGGCCCCATATACTGAGGGTGGTGGGTTCGAACCTGGGCCCAGCCAAACTGCAACAAAAAAATAGCTGGGCATTCTGGCGGGTGCCTGTAGTTCCAGCTACTCAGGAGGCTGAGGCAAAAGACTCGCCTAAGCCCAAGAGCTGGAGGTTGCTGTGAGCTGTGACGCCATGGTACTCTACCAAGGGTGACAAAGTAGGACTCTGTCTCTAAAAAACAAAGAACAAAAAAAGAAACATCTACCAAATACACTTTGAATTTACGGTTTATAGGGGAATGTAATTTGAGGAAAACATGAGGAATGAACTCTGAAGTTGTTTTGTTTGTTTTGTTTTTTTCTCTTGCCCAAATTCCCTTTTATGGGGCCTGGTAAATCATACCTTACACACCATAAAATCCCATTAAATGGATTTTTATTAACCCAGTATAACATGGCTTACTTTCCAATTTGATTCTGATATACATCAGATGACAGACAGAAGACTCCCCCCATCTTAACTCAAGCGTTCCTTTCTACTGTCTCCAAGTCTTTAGACAAAGCTAAACTCATCAACCAATTGCCAGCTAAAAATCCTTAAAAACCCACCTGTAACCTATAAGCCCCCGCTTCAAAATGTCTCATTTTTCCAGGCCAGATATGCAGTATATCTTGTCAATCATGTATTGATTTAATTTTATCTGTAATTCCTGTCTCTGTGAATGTATAAAACCAAACTGTACCCCAGCCACCTTCAGCATACTTTCTCAACAATTCCAGGATTGTGAAGCTCTGGGTTGTTATTGTGCAAATCGGCTCAGAATAAATCTTTTTGAAAGAATTTCAATAAATATTTTGAAAGAATTTTGTTTTTCCATCAATAAATAAAATCTTAAACCATTGTCAGTCACTAATGCAATTCAATAGTGTGACTATCTCCTCATTTCACTATTTTATTCATTCATTAACTCACTTATATTTTCAACAAATTACTAAGAGCCGACTAAATGTAAGATATGCTAATAGAAACAAAATATAGGAGATATTACAACACAGTGGTTAAGCATGGGCTCTAAATGTCTCAGCTTCTCATCCTGACTCTACCACTTACTAACAAGTTTCCTAAAGTTACTTAGAACAGTGTCTAGCACCTCAAAAGCCTTCAACAAATGTCCGTGGTTATTGTTATCATCATCATCATGATCATCTGGTGGTGACAATAAAAGGAAGCCAATCTAGTAAAGGAACGACAGGATGGAGTTCTGATGGGAGAACGAGTTATGCATTTTGATAGCACCATGGCCCCCTTTTGTAACCTTTATTTTACTCTAGTTATTCAGTATTTGCAGGGCCTGTTAAATTATAAATTTCATGAGTACAAACAATGTGTCTGTTTTATTCTCTACTGTATCCCTGGCTCATAATAGATGCTCAATAAATATCTCCTGATTGATTGTGTGAACTAGTATGTAAGAAACATAAAGAGAAAAATGTGGCATGTAGGGAGTCAGACCACTCAGGGGGCAATTACCCAGTGCCAGCATAATGATGCTATAGTCATTATGGGACTACATAATGGGGATGTAGTCACCAGAACTAACGCCACCCAATTCACAATATTTGGATAATTCTAAACCTATGTAAATGAACTTAAGTTCATTAGCTATTTTAAATGCATTGCATAATTAGCTATGCAAAATTGTCTGATTTCCCATGGATTTCATTGAAGAGAAAGTTCTAGAATAGATATTATAATAAAAGGCAATGAGTATCTTTCTCTTCTTTTCTGTAAAGGCACAGATACTTTTTCCAATTCATTTTTGCTGTAGCTTCCCAAAGGAGACTCAAAACTTGCCAAACTCAAATATTGTTAGAACTCAATTCAAAAACTCAAAGGAAGGGCAGTTTTTAATCACCTCTGGGATGTTCACTTTCAGTAAGGATATTTAGAGCTGGGAAAGAATAAGCCCAAATATAGATGTAAGATGTACAGCTATCTACTTTTATAACTCCCTTGGTGATAGAACTGTTGTTGCTTTTCAAATCCTGCTGCAGTTTGACCCTTCTCCGTGGGAACTTGGTGATTAATAATGCCCTTAATTGCCTTTCCTCCTGCCCTCACAGCTGGTAGGAGAAGTGATGTATAGCACAAAGAAACACTGAACAAGTTTTCAGGACAGAAAGGTGGGGACCTCACTGTTAGGCTCTGCCTTCTCCTTGAAGGATGGGGGCCCCAGAGCCTCTCCTCTATTAAGAGAGCAGCTCAGCCCAGGCATCACTGAGCAGTCTGGGTCCCCACTGTAACCACGGCTCCAGCGTGTGGCCGACAGGGAAGAATTCCTAGAGCCTCAGCCTTTGGTCCATGCTTTCTCCATTTGCCTCACAGCCCTGGGGGGAGGGTGGTGGTTGTGAGAGTTAATGAACCACCTTTCTGGCATCCTTTGCTGATAAATAGTTGATGCAAGGCTTTTCCAGCACAGCCAATCAACTTTGAGTGTTCATAAGAGCTGAGGCTCAGTGCCTCTAATCAAATTGGGAAGCATGGAGGAGGGGAGAGAGTGATAATGGGCAATGACTTTGAGAAACTCATCTTTATATCATTTGAAATAATTCAGTAATTTTCTAAAGCAGATTGAATTTATGTAATTGGGTCTCCCAGACTAGTAAAATCCTTTCTGGTAAATTTATTCTTTTGTTTTTAATGCCAGCTCCTTAGCACAACTGGTGTGGGTGTGGAGGGGAGAGTGGCATTGGGAGAGCCTCAAGCATAGATGGTCTTGAACTTCAAAAAGCAAGGATCCGAAACTTCAAGGGACTCTTGCCAAGAAAGTACCTACAAGATACACAGGAACTTATTGTGTCAGTGATGCACTAACTGTCATTTTCCCCTCTGGCTCCTACTTCCTCTTTGATATAGATTTAGAGTTTAAGATTTCATAAGGGAAACTAAGAAAAGTGGTTATGTTACAGAATTCACTTCAATGTGCTCTGTTTGGGGATAATTAAAATGTGGTATACATACACAGTGCAACACTATTCAGCCTTTAAAAAACAAAAAAAAAATTTTGTCATTTTTGACAATGTGGTGAACCTGCAGGACATTATGATAAGTGAATAATAAATGTCAATATCTATTGCACAGCAGGGTGACTACAATAAATAATAATGTATTTTATATTTCAAAATAAGAGTAAATATCAAATATCTCACCACAAAAAGATAAATAAGCAAAGTGATGGATATGTTAATTAGCTTGATTTAATCAGTCCACATTGTTCACATGTATCAAAACATCACATTGTACCTCATAAATGTATATGGTTATGATTTGTCAATTTAAAATAATGTTAATTTAAAAACACTAAAAATAACTTTAAAATGCTTCATTTGATATTTCAGTTTCCCCCAGTACCTCTTCCCAGCCAACTGTGTGTGGGCCATTCCCCTCTGATCCTGGTGCCTTCCTCCACATTTACGAGAACGATCTAGTTCAACATCGGCTTCTGCCTTAAGTTTGCCAATCTCAATTCATCTCAGATTCTGCTGAACTGAGGCTCTCCCAATTAATAGAACCTCTCCGGCACTCCACTGCAAAGTAATTGCTAACCGTCTTTACTATTCCCAAAAGTCCTTCAGGTTAACATAAGAGAAGTCTAGTTTCTGCCACATGTGGCTGGTGAGGAGAGCTGAGAGTTTAGAGATGAGGAGGAGATAAAATTAATGGGTCCAATAAACTAAATCTTGTAAATTTATTTTAGAGTTATCTCAGAATTTTCAGTTTTAAGCTTTCCAGAGACCAGTCTTTTTTAGGAAAATTGAGGAAACAAAATACACTATTTCTGTGACAATAGAGTGATATCTAAATTTATTCACCAACTTCACTGAGTATATCTTCCTCTAACGGTCCAACATCTCATTTTACTAACTGAATAGGAATTTAAATGTTTAAAAATGAAAGGAACCTGTTTCCAAGATGTTGAATTTGTATGGAGTACTACTGGCTCCCTATCTCAAAATCAACTCAGGGGAAAAAAAAAAAGGAAACTCAGATTTTTAGCACATTAACAAAAATTGAACATGTGACAAGACATAAAAAGAACAATATATTTCAAATCACTATCTTACTGTTAAGATATTAAGTTTTTTTTTCAGTTATTTATTTTTTTTTAATTTTTTGTAGTTTTTTTTTTTGGCGGGGGCTGGGTTTGAACCTGCCACCTCTGGCACACGGGACCAGTGCCCTACCCTTTTGAGCCACAGGCACCACCCAAGATCTTAAGTTTTACCTTAAGTTTTCTGACCCTATCCCCCCACCAAACTTTAAATGACTAACAGATAACTTCTTCAAAAAAATTTCATGTGCTTACAAACATACTATTAAATAATTACTTGGTTAAAACAGCAATAAATAAATATTTAGAACTGAATGATAATGATACTCCAAGTCAAATTTTGTGATATGCAGCTAAAACTATACTTGGGGACAATTTACAGCTCTAATCACATATATTTACCAAAAAAAAATACCAAAAATAGATGAGTTAAGAATCAAAGTCAAAAAGTGCAAAGTTACAGAGCAAACTCAAAGAGACAAAAAGGAAAAAATCCTCTTGCCTCAGACTCCTGAGTAACAGGATTACAGGTACCCACCACAACACCCAACTAGTTCTTTTTTTCTATTTTTAGGGAAATGGCGTCTTGCTCTTGCTCAGGCTGGTCTCAAACTCCTGAGCTCAAGCAATCCGCCCACTTTGGCCTCTCAGAATATTAGGATTACAGGCGTGAGACACTGCACCCAGCCTGACTTCAAAATGTATATGGAAATGAGAAGTTCCTAGTAGAACAACAGAACCCAAGATCTTAAAAAAGAATAAAATCAGAGGATTCATACTACCTGATTTCAAAACTTACTTTAAATCTATAATAATCAAAAGAGTGTGGGCAGATAAACAACTCAACAGAACAGAATACAGAATCCAGAAACCAAAACACACATATGAGGCCAAAATATTTCAATGGAAAAAAGAAAGTCTTTTTAACAAATAGTGTTCAAAGAAGTGGATAAACATTTGGAAAAGAAATAAACCTCCCCTCCAACCCTATATTATAAGAATTTATTTGAGATGGATCATACTTCTATCAGAAAATCTAAAACTATACATCTCTTAGAAGTAGACATAGAATATTTTTGGTATTTATTTTTTAAACAAGGTATAAATTTTTTAAACAAGCTTTTATTTTTTAGAATTTTAGGTTCACAGTAAAATTAAACAAGAAGTACAGAGTTTCCATATATTGCCTATCTCTGCACAGATTCAAGCTCCCCTACTATCAACATCCTGCACCAGAATGGTACAACTAGTTACTAACAATGAATATACATTCACGCATCACAATCATCCAAAGTCCACAGTTTATGTTCAGGTTCACTCTTGGTGTTGTACATTCTATGGGTTTTGACAAATATATAATGACATAAGGTCACCAATTACAGTGTCATACAGAATAGTTTCGCTGCCCTAAAATCCCTCAGAGCTCAACCTCTCATCTCTCACCTTCTCCCTGCCTCCTGGCAATCACTGATCTTTTCACTTTCTCTAGAGTTTTGCACTTTTCAGACTGTCATATAGTTGGAATAATATGGTGTGTAGCCTTCTCAGTTTTCCTTCTCTCAATCAGTAACATGCATTTTCAGCTCTTCATGTCTTTTCATGGCTTAATAGCTCCTTTTCTTTATAGCCTTGAATGATATTCCATTGTTTGTATGTACCACAGTCTACTTATCCATCCACCCACTGACGGACAACTTGGTTGCTTCCAAGTTTTGGCAATTATGCGTAAAGCTGCTACAAACATCCAGGAGCAGGTTTCTCCTATGAGTGTAAGTTTTCAACTCTTTTGGGCAAATACCAAACAGCACAATTCCTGGATCATACAATAAGACTATGTTTAGTTTTCTAAGAAACTGTTAGCCAGCATTCCAAAGTAGCTGTACCATTTTATATTCCCACTGGAAATTAAAGTGAATTTCTCTTATTTCACATCCTCACTAGCATTTGTTGTTGTCAGGACATAGATTTTTAGGACATAGAAATCACTATTAAAGGAAAAATTGAAAAATTGCACTTTTTAAAAATTTAGAAATTCTGCTTACCAAAAACTTAAAACATTAAAACACCAGGAGAAAATATTTATAATATATATATCCAACAAATGAGTAATATAGTATAAATAACTCATCTATAATAACAAAAAAGAAATATTAAAAAGTAAAAGACTTGATACTTTACAAAGATTTATATACAAATGGCCAATAAAACATGAAAATGTTCTTAATCTCTTTAATCACTAGAGAGACTCCAATTAAAACCACAATAAATTGCCATTTTATATCCACTAAGATGGCTAAAATTAAAATGACAAATGCTGGCAAAGAGATGGAACAACTGAAGTGTCATATATTGCTGGTAGAATACTTTGGAAAATTGTCAGTTTCTTTTAAAGTTAAACATACATCTGCCCTGTGACTCAGCAATTCTATTCTTAAGTATTTACCCAAGACAAATAAAACATATGTCCACAAAAAAAACTAGTACAAGAATGTTTTTAGCAATGTTATTCAAAATAGACAATGGATTAAGAAATATTCCAGATCAGGGCAGTATGGCTGTAGATGAATTAGGAACATTCCAAATGCACATCCACTGTAGAGTAGATGAGCAAGTTGTGGTTTAGTCATATAACTTAGCAATACCAAGGGATAAACCACTGATACAGCAACGGAATGAATCTCAAAAATATTTTGAGCAAAAGAAGCCAGACACACTGAATGATTTCACAGATACGAAAGTTCAGACATGGAGAATAATCTATGGCGATGGAAATTATAAATTATTATGCACGAGGGTTAAGAATTGACTGGCTGGGTGCAGGAAGGATATTACTGGGGCCATGGAATGCGCTATATCTTAACTGGTGTGGGGTTTTACAAGTGTATGCATTTGCCTCAACTCACTGAAATGTGTACTTAAAATCTATACATATCACTGTTCATAAGATCATCTCAGTAAAAAATATTGGAGTGATATCACCAAGAGAAGCCATACAGTCAAGTAAAAGGTATAAAAATTCACTTTGAAAAAAAAATGCAATGAAGAAGAAAATCAAAGTAGACTCAAAAATCGCACCTCTTACTAATTGAAACAGTGCTCATTGAGATTGACTGAAACTAAACTTTTCCATTTTGCCGAAGAAAATATTTTTTGAATCCTATAGCATGAACCTTAACCATAATTAATTTTTTGAAACAAACAGGTCTTCAGTGATTTTATTTTCTTTTTTGTGTATGTATGTTACCCTTAAATAACCAAAATGGATATAATAACCATTTATTAAATAACCAAAATGAAACCTGCAAGTAGCTTTATGTTATTGTAGTTATTTTTTATGAAAAATTAACATGATTGTTTTAAGTGGATTTTTAATTTAAATTCCCCAACAGCCTTGTTACAACTTCCTACAGGTATCCTGTTACAGCTGCAGCATTGCCTTGGGAAAGCTGTACTATCTCATTCTTCCTTTCTTTATTTATTTATTTTTAAGAGAAGGGGTCTCACTATGTAGCCCAGGCTGTGGGTGCAGTGGCTATTACAAGTGTAATCCCACTACTGATCAGCATGGCGATTTTGACTTGCTGCGTTTTCCCACCTGGGCCAGTTCATCCCTCCTTGGGCAATCTGGCGGCACCCCACTCCTGGGAGGTCACCATATTTATGCCAAACTTAATGTGGACACCCGATGAGATTACTGCACTACAGCCCAGAACTCTTGGACTCAAGCAATCCTGTCTCAGACTCCCGAGTAGCTAGGACTACAGGCATGCACCACCGCGTCTGGCACTTGTTCTTTATTTTAAGATAGTTTTCATTCAGGTAATTGTAGAAAAAAATTCAACAAGCACATGGCAAAGTATTATAGTAAAGATGTAAAATCTTGGAGCCCTTTTAATGAGCCTCAATTTTGTCTTTTTTGCATTCTGGTATTTTTAAGTCTTTTTTTAAATTCCTCGTTTATTAAATTCCATATTTACCTTTTTAGGTAACTAAAAACTCACCTTCACATATGTTACAATGAGATTTGCCAAAATAATTAAGTCAAACAGTACAAGGCTTTTTGTCAATTGTCTCTCCCAGTTCTGACTTCAGTCACTGGTAAATCAGGAAATTCATTATGCTAGCTGAATGACCTACATTTAATATTGGACAAAGGAGTAAAACATTATCTAACATAAGAAAAACTCCTAAGTAATATCTCCTCCTTTTGGAGAAATTAAAAGGCCTGATTTTACTTGTGAGGACTCAAAAATGAGCAGATATATTCTCCACATTAAATAGAATTAGTGGCAAGTTTTTGTGTTTTTTTTCGTTTATTGTTTGGAAATCATTGAGGGTAGAAAGAATTAGGCTACATTGATTGCAGTTGTTAGGTAAAGTTCCTCTTATAATTGTGTCCTGTCCCCAAGAGGTGTGCCATACACCATGACCCCCTTATCCCTCTCCTTCCCCCATTCCTCTCCCTTCCCCCATCCCGGACCCCTCATTCCCCTACCCTACCCTTTATATTAGCTCATCTACTGCCTTCATTTTAGAATGGAGTACATTGGATTCTTGCTTCTCCATTCTTTTGATGCTTTACTAAGAAGAATGTACTCCAATTCAATCCAGGTTAATACAAAAGATGTAAAGTCTTCATTGTTTTTAATGGCTGAATAATATTCCACGGTATACATATACCACAGCTTGTTGTTTCCATATTTTGGCGATTGTAAAAATCTCCATATAGTATATAACTCATTTCAAAACCTTCAAAAGCTTCACTATTATGTCAGGTAGAACAAATCTTTGCCTTTCAGTTGAGGTCAATGGAATGTGGACAGCAGGAGAGCCAGGGCAGTGTCTTCTCAGCGCATCCTGGTTCTCCTGCCAGCATTGTGCAGGACGCATCGTAGGTGCCTATTAACAGGTGTTGAATGAAGCTGTCATTCTCAACCAAATGGAGTACATGATCTGTTGAGAGATATGTTGAAAATCATTAGTCCTAATAATAAAGAAACCTTTCTTCCTTTTTTCCCTTATAAATGAATTGTTTTGAAACTTTTAATCTTGACACATTTTTTGTTTTATGGAAGAGTTGCAAAGACAATACATAGAGTTCTTGTATACCCTTCACCCCATTTCCCCTAATGCTAAAATCTTAATAATCAAGGTACATTTGCAAAACTAAGAAATGAACATTGAAAATTCTGTTTAACTAAGTTATAGATTTTATTCAGATTTCACTGGTTTTTCCACTCATGGCCCTTTTCTGTTCCAGGATTCAATCCTAGATACCAGATTGCATGAAGTTGTCATGTCTCCTTAAACTCCTTTATTCTGTGACAGTTTGTGTCTTTCCTTATGTTCTTTTCGTGACCTTGGCACTCTTAAAGAATACAGATCAGGCTTGGCACCTGTGGCTCAAGTGGCTAAGGCGCCAGCCACATACACCTAAGGTGGCGGGTTCGAATCCAGCCTGGGCCTGCCAAACAACAATGATGGCTGCAACCAAAAAAAATAGCCAGGCGTTGTGGTGGGTGCCTGTGGTCCCAGCAACTTGGGAGGTGGAGGCAGGAGACTCGCTTGAGCCCAGGAGTTGGAGGTTGCTGTGAGCTGTGATGGCACGGCACTCTACCCAGGGGGACAGCTTGAGGCTCTGTCTCAAAAAAAAAAAAAAAAAAAAAGAATACAGATCAGATATTTTGTAGAATGTCCTTCCATTTGGGTTTGTCTGATGCTCACTTATGAGTAGACTGAGCTTACAGATTTGGGGAAAGAACACCACAGAGGTGATGTGCCTTTCTCATCACGTCGTATCAGGGATACATGATGTCAATATGATTTATTCAGATTATTGTAGGAGAAATTTAGCAAGCATGAGGCAAACTACTGTAATAACACTGAATTTCTGTGCTCCTTTTAAATGAGCCTCAGTTTTATCTTTTTGCATTTTGATATTTTAAGTCTTTTTCTATTCCCTGTTTATTATATTCCATATTCACTTTTTAAAAACTTATCCTCACATATATTGCAATCAGATTTGCCTTGATTTTAGCCTTGATGATTCAGTTAAGGTAAATAGAATCTGCAAGACTTCTCCAATGTAAAATTACTATTTTTCCTTTCCATATTTTGTTGCTTAAAAGCAAGTTTCTAAGTCAAACCCACAATCAAGGGAAAGAGAATTAAGCTTCACCTCCTGGCAGGAGAATTTGTGAATATGTGTCAAAAAATCCACAGTAATTGGCGGCACCCATAGCTCAGTGGGTAGGGCATTGGCCACATACACTGAGGTTGTCAGGTTTGAACCCGGTCCCAGCCAGCTAAACAACAATGACAACTGCAACAACAACAAAAAATAGCCAGGCATTGTGGTGGGTGCCCGTAATCCCAGCTACTTGGGAGGCTGAGACAAGAGAATAGCTTAAGCCCAAGAGTTTGAGGTTGCTGTGAGCTGTGATGCTATGGCATTCTACTGAGGGCAACATAGTGAGACTCTGTCACAAAAAAAAAAAAAAAAAAAAATCCACAGTAATTAATAATTATCTTGGGGAATTTTTTTCAGGCTATGCAATTATCTGTTTCACCTTACAGTTTCATCCATAAGAGTAATATTCATTAGTATAGCAACTATTATTGTGCTACAAAGGACCCCTCTTCATTAACAATTCAAAGTTATTCCTATCATGTGACTTTCCCTCCAGCCTACAGTTTTGGTCACCTGCCTCCTTTCTGTCTCCTAGTAGAACTCTAGTTTCATAAGAGTTCCACTCCTCTGCCATTTTCTTTGCAAATGTTTGATTTAGGAATTAGCTGTGACAGAATGCAGACCAGTAAGACATGAGGGTAAGTCTTTTTAGGGAGAGTCTAGCAGATTCTTCTTTATTCTCAAATAGAATCATAAGAAAGGGATATGTTGCCTTCTACGCTTTAGACTTAGCAAGGTGATAATCAACAGCTTGACACAAGTCATCTTGTGGCAGGAGGGGCTAAACCTGAAGACAAGAGCAAACACACCAAAAACAGAGTGGAAAAATGCAACGGACCTGGTCTTGATGTTGTTAATTTGCTAAATTAGTCAACTCTGAATCACAATAACTCTGGATTTCATTTTGTAGCCAAATCACATTATTGGAGTGTTCCTTGTACCTGAAAGCACCCTAACCCTAACTGATGCACTTGCTTTACTGTGAGAAACTTTCTTGAGAGAGGGACATATTTACAGCTCTTAGTTACGAATTGCACACAACCCTGGTTATGCACATAGGTCTTTGATCTGTATGTAAACTTCACTAGGGTTACATGCAGGGCGTGGGTAGTGACTGAAAAAAGTGGCTGTATGTAAACAGGCATGGTTCCATGTGAACTTCTAAGAGTCAGCCTCATAACATAGTGTCCTCTATCACCACTACTATTCAACACAGTGCTGGAAGTTCTAGCTAATACAATCAGGCAAGAGAAGGAAATAAAGGGCAGCCACATGGGGCAGAGGAAGTCAAATACTCCCACTTGGCTGACAATATGGTCTTATACTTAGAGAACCCAAAGACTCAAACTCAAGACTCCTGGAAGTGATTTTAAAAAATACCAGTAATGTCTCAGGATATAAAATCGATATCCACAAATCAGAAGCCTTTGTATGTGCCAGTAACAACCAAGATGAGAAGCTAATCAAGGACACAATTCCCTTCACAGTAGCTTGAAAGGAAATGAAATACCTAGGAATATACATAATAAAAGAGGTGAAGGACCTCTAGAAAGAAAATTATGAAACCCTAAGAAAGGAAATAGCAGGAAATATTAACAAATGAAAGAATATACCATACTCATGGCTGGGAAGAATCAACATTGATAAAATGTCTAGGCTCGGCGCCTGTGGCTTAATCGGCTAAGGCGCCAGCCACGTACACCCAAGGTGGCGGGTTCGAAACCCCAGCCCGGGCCCGCCAAACAACAATGATGGCTGCAACCAAAAAATGGCCGGGCGTTGTGGCGGGCGCCTGTGGTCCCAGCTACTTGGGAGGCGGAGGCAGGAGACTCGCTTGAGCCCAGGAGTTGGAG
>CAUYQV010157118.1:0-12898 GCA_963574575.1 Galagoides demidoff | reverse complement strand
CTACTTGGGAGGCGGAGGCAGGAGACTCGCTTGAGCCCAGGAGTTGGAGGTTGCTATGAGCTGTGATGCCATGGCACTCTACCCAGGGGGATAGCTTGAGGCTCCGTCTCAAAAAAAAAAAAAAAAAAAAAAAGAAAATATAACATGAACACATCTATTGGGATTAGGACCTAAAACTGTGCTATGAAGCAAATGTTATAAAAATATTAACAAGGTTCAACTCCACAGAAACATTTCAGATTTTAGCTCCTTAAAATAAATTAGCCTCTTCTAGTTAACTAAACAAGTAGAAAAGAAGGCCACTGAATTACCTGATGATCTCTCCCCAGCTACCCAAGGCCATCAACAAACTAAGGTAAACTGGGCTTAGCACCCGTAGCTCAGTAAGTAGGGCACTGGCCACATACACCAAGGCTGGAGGATTCGAGCTGATCTGGGCCAGCTAAACAATGACAATTGCAACAGAAAAAATAGCTGGGCATTGTGGCAGGTACCAGTAGTCCTGGCTACTGGGGAGACTGAGGCAAGAGAATTACTTAAGCCCAAGAGTTTGAGGTTGCTGTGAGCTATGATGCCATAGCACTCTACTGAGGGCAACATAGTAAGACTCTGACTCAAAAAAAAAAACAAAAAAAGCAACTAAGATAAACTGTTGTATCTTCCATACTTGTTTATGGGAATTATAGCCCCAAATCCAGGACTCCTAGGTTATCAATTATCACCACTCCTAATTAGACCCAATTCCCACCTCTTCTCCCTCCCAAATCCTTTCAGTGTGCTCTCTGGAACTACGATTATACTCACCTAGAACTTCAACTGCTCTTCTGGAAATTCTCTTCACCTGTTTGTCTTCACAGATGTTCCCTAATGATACTATTTCTCCTGCAGCTTTCTCAAGGGTTTTGGGATTTTTAAGTAACTCTTATATCCTCTGTACCTCGAAAGCAGGATGTATGTGTTCCTTGCTCCTCGATATACCTTCCAAACCATGTCTTCTTTCTCTTTCAAATACCTCAGTCCCATTAAAGCTTATGCCACCCAGAAGTTCACTGTGACCTTTCCATATTTCTTCCTCACCATTATGGCATCCATTAACCTGACCTTGTTCCTTGACAACTTTAGCTCCTCACCACATCTTCCTTCAGTAACTTCAATGTTGAACTCTCAGTTCCTAGATTTTCGTAGCTCTAATAATCTTCATTTCATTTCAGCCAACCCCCACCATGGTTACACCCTAGACCTTATCACTACCAGTACCTACACTGTTTTCCTGTGGGAATCAGGTTTGTAGTGTAGTTTAGGCCAGACATTTCTAGAAGGGCTTGTTGACCAGAGTTCAAGTTTCTCAAACCCTTCCAGGCTAGCACAGGATGTGTGGCACCTGGCAGGCTCAGGGCTAGGATTCTGGGGGTCTTGTTGACCACAGTCCAAGATCCCATGCCACCTTTTTCCTGGGCTGCAGACAGCCCTATTGTTACCTGGTGGCTAAGAACAGAATGCCTAGCAACCAATGATTACTATCATCTGAGTCCTGCCCAGACATACACAGAAATCACTGAAATGAGTTAGGACAGTTTATCCTCACTTAATTTGTAAAGTTTTAAGTTGTAATCACATAGTGAGCCTACGTGACTTTCCCTTCCTTTGTTTCCCTTCTTGTGATTTTTTTTTTTTTTTTGAGATAGACTCTCATTATGTCACCCTCGGTAGAGTGCCATGGCGTCACAGCTCACAGTAAACTCAAACTCTTGGGCTTAAGCGATTCTCTTGCCTCAGCCTCCCGAGTAGCTGGGACTAGAGGCACTCAGCAGGCCCGGGTTGGGTTCAAACCCTCCAACCTTGGTGTATGTGGCTGACACCATAACCACTGCCTACAGGCACCAAGCCCCTTGTTGTGATTATTGATTACGTGAGGCACCTTGCTTTAAATAACTCAAATTAAGTTTATGCATTATACTGTCAACTTGATTTGTGATTTTTGATTGAATAAAGAGACCTATGAGAGAATGGCCTGGTACTGTACTTGCTGGTTGCACTTACATACTGCAGGCTTAGTATATACTTCTCGCTGGCTCCCATTGGTTATTTCACCTGAGATAATTGAGTCTGAGTTTTTTCTCTCATCAACTGCCCTTAGTGCAGAACCTGGCAAAGGTAGCGGGGGACCCAGGCCCTCACAATTTCCAAATTTCACGTTTAAGCACCCCACTCTACCACCTCCACCTTACTCTAGCATTCCCATTGCAAAAATCCTTCAGACTCACTGGTATCTCTCAACCACTGACCACTTTTTCAATATACATGAGCCCCTCTTTTTTTATGATCCTTTACGATTATTTTGCAAACACTCAAATATCTTGTTCTTCTAGTCCCCCCTGAGAAATGCTACCAGATTAAAAAACCAAAATCATGCCACTGAGCTGTTTGCTCTTAAAATTCATGGCCAAACATCTCAAAACAGGCACAAAGAACTACCTGTCAATCCTACTTTTCTTAGTAGGTTGACTTTCAATCCCTGAGACTACTATGTTACAGCTCTTCTTTTCTGCTCAAGCATCACACTACTGCCCAACCTCCACTCTACTCTCAGCTGATAATCTCCTCTCATTCATCAATCAGAAAATAAAATTAGACAGTGATTCCTCATTTTCCAGGCACTGTATCCATTAACCTATCTGCATGTACACTGTTGTGCCTATTATATGGAATAACTGTTTCCATCCAACACCTATACCTATATACGCTATTGATCCTAAAAGTCTAAAACACTTAATTTCATTCTTTTTCCCTCTATCAGTGTATCACTGGGGCACCATTTCCATGAGCACATGGAGATATTCTCCCAACTTATTTATTTTTTGAGACAGAGCCTCACTTCGTCACCCTTGGTAGATAGAGTGGCATGGTGACATAGCTCACAGGAACCTCAAACTCTTGGGCTGAGGTGATTCTCCTGCCTCAACCTCCCAAGTAGCCGGGACTATACAGGTGCCCATCACAACACCCGGCTATTTTTAGAGACGGGGTCTGGCTCTGGTAATCTCGGGGTCTGGCTCAGGCAATCCACTTGCCTTGGCCTCCCAGAGTACTAGGATTACAGGCGTGAGCCACCGCACCCAGCCCTAGAATTTCCCAACTTATAAGAACCCTCTCTTAACCCGACAACCACTGCATCATTTCTGTTTCCCATTCAAAGCAACATTTCTCAGAATATTTGTCTATAAATGTGTCTCCACTTCCTCCCCTCTCATTCATACTACCAAACCTGAGAAACCAGAAAAATATCCATTGGCTTGAGTTGTGCAGAGATTTATTTATCAACGACCTTTATAAAAATAATTCCAGTGTTATGATATGGAACCAACCCATTACATTTCTCACCTTTACTTTTATCACTATTGTTACCAAAATCTATAACTGGGCTTGGTTTCCATAGCTCAGTGGTTTGGGTGCCAGCCACATGCATGGGCCGGTGGGTTCGAAACCCAGCCAGGACCTACTAAACAATACCAACAATAACAAAAAATAGCCGGGCACTGTGGCAGGCGCCTAAAGTCCCAGCTACTTGGGAGGCTAAGGAAAAAGAATCTCTTAAGCCCAAGAATTTGAGATTGCTGTGAGCTGTAACACCATAGCATTCTACCAAGGGTGACATAATGAGACTACCTCAAAAAAAAAAACAAAAACAAAAAAACCCTCTAACTGGTTTGTATATTTACCATGCCTGCAATTTATTATCTCAGAGACATTCTCTAATCACCCTAAAGTCTTCCTCCACTACAGTTATATTTTATGACATCATCCTATTTTCATCAAAATAATTAGTACTTGCTATATAACTGATATTTCCTTTGCCTCTGTTCTCCTCTTGACCTCCACACAAGAATGAGGACTCCAACAAGGTAAAGACCTTGTCTACTGGCTCAGCACTATAGCTCAGTGGCTAGGGCACCAGCCACATTCACTGAGGTGAATCCAGGCAAGTTCAAATCCAGGCTGGGCCTGCCAAACAATGACAACTACAACCAAAGAATAACCGGGCATTGTGGCAGGCGCCTGTAGTCTCAACTACTTGGGAGACTGAGGCAAGAGAATTACTTAAGCCTAAGAATTTGAGGTTGCTGTGAGCTGTGATGTTACAGTACTCTACTGAGGGCAACGTAGTGAGACCGTCTCAAAATAAATAAATAAATAAAAGACCTTGTCTACTTTGAACACAGGTACATTCCAAAGCCTCCACAATGCCTAACACATAATCGTGGTCAGTGTTTCTTCTATGAATGAAGCACAGAAGGATTAAAAGAGCTTTGTGCCCTTACCATACCAGTAACAGCTACCTATCTACATGTATTTGCCTTGCTTGGGAGAGCTCTGAGTGCAGGACTAAGCTTAACCCATTTTTGTATCCTCAGAAAATGCCCTGCACATAGTGGTTGTTCAATAAATGTTGATAATTTAAAATTTTAAAGTATTGACTTAATGTGTTCTTATTTGAGGTATGAAAAGTACAACGACAATAATTATCCATTGGATGAAAAATGTTTGTAAATACAATTTTGGAAAGGACACAGGAAAGTCTCTCTGCAAAGAGTCTCCTGTGCCATAATTACTTTAATGGCCTAATAGAAACTTTTTCTACTGAAAACTTCCTTAATTTCTACTTTCTTCACTTAGATTCTGAAGTAAAAATACAAGATATCTTACAGCTACAATTGAATGAGTGCATGTTAAAACTTTTTTCCAGAAAGCCAAAAAATGAAAAGATAGTTTTCCTACAATTGCTCATAATAAAACTAGACATTCATTACTTACTGATAACTTAGTTGTATATATGATGAAACACTATGAGTTCAGGAGAGTTCTCTATACATCTAAAAAATAAACAAATAAGAACCTTATGAATATGGTATGATTTAGTTCTGTTTATCATTATGTTTAATTTATCTAAGGTACCAGGAACAGCAGCAAGTAGTATAATACATGGCCCTTTAAAAAACTGTCATAATATTAGGAAGCTTAAGCTTACATAAAACAGGAATAAAAGACATAAAAATAATAAAGAACAAAACTGGTTATAATCAAGACTCAAATATGCAGTTTAGAAAGTAAGATTATAAAAACTGTCATTAGCTTATGTTATTGAGAATCATAGAAAAGGTGGGCTCTAAGATTATTCATTAAAGATTGGAAAGACCTGGGTATAGACAGAGAAAAGATATTCAAAACCAGTGGTTCTCAACCTGTGGGTCACAACCCCTTTTTAACAATGAAAATACACTGCGGCATTAGGAAGGTTGAGAACCACTGTTCAAAACAAAGGCATAACAAGAGTATAAGCACAAAACAGAAAACTTACAGAGTGCCAGGAAAAACACATAGCAAAAAATTATAGAGCCAGTGAACATAAAAGGGCCAGATAATGAAGGGCTTTGGAAACTCTACAGTAACAAAGAAACATTTTAAGACTCTTTACCAAGTAGAGTGTGGCATGATACAGATAATTCTGTTATTTTAGGGAAAGCAGCAGGTGTATATGATTGATTGGATTAGAACAGTGGTTCTCAAACCTTCCTAATGCTGTGACTCTTTAATACAGTTCCTCATGTTGTGGTGACCCCCAACCATAAAATTATTTTCGTTGCTACTTCGTAACTGTAATTCTGCTACTGTTATAAATTGTAATGTAAATATCTGATATGCAGGGGACCCCTAAAGGGGTCCCAAACCACAGGCTGAGAAAGGCTGGATCAGAAGATAAAGAGGAAGTATTTAGCATACAACTTCCTCCTCTAACTTTGCTGGTTCTATTTGGGACTAGCTATCTTTAGTCTCAAGTATATTTTTTAATTCTGTGACATCAATTCATTATTTATCTAAGTAACCAAGACTTGAAAGTTCACATGCTGATTCTTCCCTTTACTTCAGTCTGTTACCAACTTCCGATCATTCTTCTCTCAGAAAGGCCTTGCGCACATAACAATCCCTCTGTATTTCTGTTGCCAGTACTTTAATGCAGGGCTTTATTATGTTACATTTGGGTTTCTGTCTCCAGCCTTTTCTCTTTTTATTTCACCTAAATATTGCTGTCAGATAGATCTTCAGAAACACCCTTGCACATACTACTCCTTGCTCAGAAATCTTTGAAGTTTTCTTATTTTTTTATTTTTATTAAATCATAGCTATGTACATTAATGTAATCATGGGGTACAATGTACTGGGTTTATATACAATTTGAAATATTTTCAATCAAACTGGTTAACACAGCCTTCACGGCATTTTCTTAGTTATTGTGTTTAGACATTTATATTCTACACCTAGTAAATTTCACATGTACCCTTGAATTTTCTTATTTCTTGAGAAAAAAAAACTCAAAACTGAATCCCTTAACTGGCAATGCAGGAAGCTACCCTGACATCACTGCTCAATGTCTCAAGGCCCAGCTTATATTTCCACCTCCTTACAAATTCCATCATTAGTCTAAACTGAACAGCTCTGTGAACAGAAATACAATGCACGCCCTAAGTGTAACTTCAAACTTTTTAATAGTCACACTGAAAAGCAAAAAAGAAACAGGTAAAATTAATTTTAATATTTTTTGACCCACTATATCCAAAATATTTCCTTTAAAAATGTACTCATTTTTAAAAATAAGATAATTTACATTTTCTTTTCATACCAAGTCTTCCAAAATCCAGTGTATATTTTATATTTACAGTATATCTCAATTCAAACTAACCACATTTCAAGTGCTCAATAGCTACATGTGGCTAGTGACTACTGTGACCCAGGTCTAGGCTCTTAATGCTTTAGACCGCAGAGCATTGAGTTCTGTCACTCCTAAAGTGCAGGGGGACACCATTCTATTTTTATGTACATATCTCAGATTGGATTTTAATGGTATCAGTCACCTTCTTACCAAATTGGCAACCACCATTAGAATCCTATTTTAACGTTTACTTGATGTCTGATGCCCTTTACTGTCCTACCTCAATGGAGGCATTCATTGCCTTACCTGAAAGGCTGCCAATTTCCTTTCATCTAGTTTTCCTGGTCCCAGTTGATCCTTCATACAGCTGTCAGAGACCATCCTAAAAAGCAAATATCCTCATGCTCACTCCACGCATGAAATATCCACCGACTCCCCGCTAACTACTGAAAATCTAGACTCCTTAGGTGGAAATCAAGATGCTCCACAAGGTGATCTCAAAGTACCTTTTGCTTCACCAATTACCCTTGCATTAAAAATGCTCCAGTATATTTATCTCCTCACTCTCCCTAAATATGCTAAAGCTTCTTAAAGCTCTGTAGCTCTGTGCAGTATCCAGGCACAAATTTCTTTTAATCTTTCATGACCCAACTCAAATATCTGCCCCTTTATAAACGTTTTCGTTGCCCCCAGGCAAAACTGGTTATTTTTGTGTCACACTGGGGCACAATGCAAGTATTAGCAATCATCTTTGTATCTCCAATATGTGCTCAAGGCAACATAAATGGTTACTGAAGGAAGGAGGACCCCTCCTAATACTGTGTAAGTTCTTCGGGGCACTGATTTTGACTGATACTATTTCATCTCGAAGTATCTATCGCAGTTACTTGCTCTCTCGATAAGATCGTGCATATTGAAGACAACTATGCAAAAAAGAAGGGAAAATTAAAGAGTCTGGCTTAGCCCTGGACCTCATTGATTTGGAAGTGTCTTCCCGGGTCAGTTACGGGGCGGGGAGTGGCAGTTTACTAACAGGGTAACAGGGGTTGCAAAATTAAAAATTAGGGATGAGCAAAAATGATAGTTCAGGTTCGCCTGCTCAGGGAGGCCAGACCTGCCAGGGTTAGAGCTAGTCTGACTTCTGGTTTTCTGAAGAACAGGTAAAATAGTCCAAAGTCAAAAAGAATGAAGTCTTGGGAGACTGCATGATAGTGGAAGCACTCCAAGGTGAAGGCGGGAGGGCACCGAGCGCCAACACAATTTTAATAAAGCACAATATGCCGTCGGAAAGGTATTTGGAGTCAACGAACTAAAAGGAGGCCTACTCTGGGCCCAGTGTTTAGTAACCTCCTGGTCTCTCAACCCACGACCCCGAGAGGGTAGGCTGAGAAGGCCGTGGCCACGAGGCGTAGGAACCTAAGCTGGAGTCGGGTTAACTCCTCCAGCCGCGAGAGTGAAAGAGCGGGGAAAACAGGAAGGAGGGAAGGAGAGCAGGAGAGTGAACCGAACGGACTGCCACCAAATAGCAGGAGCTGTAGACCCAGGAAGAAGTCACTTCTCTTTCCCTCGCTGAGCACCTCTGCCAGGGACAATCGGGACAGTCGCAACCGAAACCGCGGGAGCACGTCCTCTGTCTGGGTGAACGGGGTAGACAGAGCCGCCCCCTCCCCCATCCACAGGCCCTTTCCTTTCTCCCGCCCCACTTGCCTCGTCAGGCCTCCCCCAACGCCGTCCACTGCCCTTCCCAACCCCTAATCGAATCCAGGTTCAAGAGGGACAAAAGCTGGTGGTGTTCATTCAACAGAACTCGCGGAGATGGGCCGGCAGAAGGCCCTCGGTGGCGGCCGCCATTTTGGGTCTGAAGGCGAACGGCAGAGGCGGGGAAGACCCGGGGCCGTACCACCCGGCGGGGGTCCGGGAGCAAAGCTGCTGGAAGGCGGCGGCCCCGGGGCCGACAGTTCTCATCACTTTGGACCAGAGTGTTTAACACAAAACTTACTTATAATTTTTGAAAGTCAAAAAATGAGAAGACTCAAACATCATAATGAAGAAGAGGCATAACTTGCCGGCAACCCCCCCTCTCCTCCGCGCGGGCGTGGCGAGTGGCGGGTCCCGAGGTCGCAGTTTCCGCTGGCTGGTGGCTGAGCTGGTGCCCCTAACCTTGGACGTGGGGTTGTTGTCAGCGGCGGGGTCGCAGGTGGGTCTAGAGGCCCAGGGTGGCCGCGGCGCCGCCGATCGCGGTTATGGAAGTGGGAAGGGTTGCAAGAAAGGTTTCAGTGGTGTGTTATGTGAAGGGTGGTCTTGGTTTCCCCCAGGGGTTTCTAAGCGAAGGTGGCGGGGAAAAGAAAGGAAAATGGGGTTTTCTTTGGGGGGATAACAGGTTCAGGTTTTCCACATGGCAAAGGATAGTCTGAATCTGTCGTAACTGGAAAACGTCTTTAGAGACGACCCGGTGATCACCCCCAGCGGGATTACAAAGGAGTCCGGCCAGAATCTCACTGCTAACCTGCAGCAGGCGAGGGGCTGCATCGCCGCGAGCATCTTAACATCGGTCTAAGTCCTCAGCCTTCTGTCCCCTAGCGAACCTCACCTTCATCTAAATCCCAGACCATTCCCCCGCAAACATGCACTTATATCCTTTTACTTTTTAAAGACGTAATACTTAAAATTGTGCCGGGTTTTAAGGGTATTTATATCACTGAAACCTCAGAGTTTCACACCTCGAGGAATTTGATTCCCTCATGCATCCAGCACTGATTTCGTAGATTTAGTCAACACTTAAAGCAATTACAGAGTGCTGCGAGGGACAGGATCTACATATTTCCGACGTGATTTTGGAGTGACTTACAAAAATGAGATATACAGTTTTCTGTTAGTAGTTAAGGGGGGAGGTTAAAGAAAAATATTAGGAAAAATAAGATTAAAAGTGAAGTTGATGTAAGTGTTTACTGTTATAACAGTAAACGCACAAGACATAGTAAAGCACAAAAACTTGGACCTGTGGAGGCGGAGGTGGTTCATGCCGGTAATCCCAGCACTCTGGGAGGTGTAGGCCAGAGGATCTTGATGACAGGAGTTGAAACCTGCCTGGGCAACATAGCCAGCCGCGCCAAACCCCCAACCTTTGTTTACAAAATAATAATAATAAGATAAAAATTAAAAAGGGAGCGCAGTGTAGAGGTACTTGCCTGTTCCCCCTAGCTGCTTGGAGAGACCAGAGGTGGGAGAATCCCTTTGAGCCCGGGAGTTTGAGGCTGCAGTGAGCTTATAATTACAGCCATTGTGTTCCACCATGGGTGACAAGAGTTAGACCCTTTCTCTAAAAATAAAACAATTTTAAAAAGAGCGAGGACTGAGGAACCAGCCTACTGCTTGGGTTCTAATTGCACCTCTGCCATTAAACTGCATCTGTGACATTAGGTGAAATACTTTAGATTGTCCCTGAATTTCCTTATCTGAAATAATATATACTTGCTTCATCATAGACATATTAGTTGATACAGTTATAGTATTATATAGGATTATATGAGTTGGTGATTATGAAAAGTAGTAATAAAAACTGTGCCTGACATTGCTTTGAGATTCAGCTCTTACTAGACTGTAGGCAAAAAAAAACTTGAATCATTTTGGTATCCAAGGATACCTGATTGGGTATGTGATTCTTTGGGTCCATAAGACAAAACCTAGTTCGTTTTTAAGGGATACCATAGCTACTTCTGTTTCTGGAATAATAGCGGAAGTTTTTTTTTTTAAAGAGTCTTATTATAGGCTCGCCTGTGGCTCAATCGGCTAAGGCGCCAGCCACGTACACCTAAGGTGGTGGGTTCGAATCCCCAGCCCGGGCCCACCAAACAAGGATGGCTGCAACCAAAAAATGGCCAGGCCTTGTGGCGGGCACGAGACTCGCTTGAGCCCAGGAGTTGGAGATTGCTATGAGCTGTGATGCCATGGCATTCTACCCAGGGGGATAGCTTGAGGCTCTGTCTCAAAAAAAAAAAAAAAAAAGAGTCTTATTATAAAGACATTAATAATAATGGTACAGTGCTCTAATGGGCACCCATGTTGATATTGCCCCCTGAAAGAGCAGTTGGTCCTGTTCTATTAAGATCCTTCTCATCCAAAACCTAGGCTTGCCTCAAGGGAAAGTACTTCACTGCATTTGTCAGATAAGGCTCTCTCAGGGTCTTGGGGCCATGACCAAGAGCCGGTCTATATACTCTCCTCTCCCAATCCATTTGCCACTTATGTCCTTAAATCTTAGTCCTCACTGGTCCTTCACTCCAATTAAAATAAACAGGATGAATTATGTTGAGTGCACTGTCCCAAAGACTGTTAAATAGAGATTGTACATTTGTTGTATGAAATGCTTTTAGGGCTCAGATTTATCATTTACCTCTTAGGGATGGAATCACAGTTCCTTCATGATAGTTCAGTCCAACTCCGTATTCTGACTGTACAGGATCCTTTTTTATCTAACAGTCCCAGTCCTTTACTTCTGGAGTCTCTGTAGAAGCCTATATGCAGCAAGAGCCACGGGGGCTTGGGTCTCAACTCTTTTGCTCCAAACTACTTTCTTAGTTTCTGGCCCTGTTGAAAGAATGCCAACAGTAATGGCTCGTAGCCCACAGGTGGCCAGGGGTTTATTTAAGACTTTGGCCTGGGAATCAGCAAGTACTTTTTTGGTAGTGGTTAAATACAATAGTCAGCTGTGCTGAGGGTAAAATTGACCTCTTTAAGAAATGAGGAGCCTAATAAGGACAGATGGCAGAATAGTAAGACCCCTGAGTTCACAGAACTTGAACACTGAAGGTCACATGAACATGGAGACTTATATTGTCTGGTATTTTGCAGTTTAATGCTTTCAAAGTTACATAAGGTGCTTATCATTATTCCTGTACTGGACTAGCTCATGTCTATAAAATAATTAAGCTGCTACCATGGTGGGCACTCAGTATCACAGAAAGTATTCTAACTGCAAATAATATGTTACTTAATGAAGGCACCATCTTAGGAAATAAAGTTTAAAGTTGGTTACACTTACATTTATACACCCAAGAACGATTTGCATGAAAATCAGCGGAGGAGTTCCTTCAAGGGACTCACCGAGGAGGTGAGGGCAAGGAGACCCTGTTTTAAAAAAGGCTCCCCAGGTGATTTTGATGTTGAGTCAAGTTTGAGAACTCCAGCTGTAGACAATAGACTAAAACCTAAAACTGATACTAAATTTTAAATTACATTTTTAAATATACAATTTACTTAACATCATAATTTTCTAGATAAGTGATGTTCACACTAGAACTTACTGGGTGCAGTATTAGGCTTTATGAAACACAGTATCTATATTGTTTGATTTAAATTTCCTGACCATTTCCTAATCCAGGGATAGTGGGTGTTTAATTAAAGTTTAAGAAATAATTAGAATTGTGTAAGCATGTGAACTACTGTCAGAAAGAAGGCAGGAATTCAGTCTGCACAGTCCTAGTACAGCTAAGTGCTGAGAACTTTTCATGACAGTAATGTATTAATCTCTTTCACCCTTTTTAGGGTGTTGTCCCAGGTCTTCTCCAGCAGTGTATATAAAGCATTTATTAGATTCAAGTGCATAGGGTATGTTTTTATTCCATCTGTATGTACAACGTTTTACAGAACATTAGCCATTCAACTATGTTTTTATTGAATTAATGCAAATTTGCTATTTTCCACATAATAAAAATTACAAGTTTAGAATCCTAATACAAAACGTCAAAATCTGAAACGCTCCAAACTCTGAAACTCTCTGAGCACAGACGTGTGGAAAACTCACCTCATTGACAGGTACAAAATTACCTTCAGACTAAGGTGTATATGAAACATGAATGAATTTCATGTTCAAACTTGGGTCTCATTTCCAAGATATCATATGTATACACAGATAATTGCAGTGTCTGAAATCTGAAAAATTTCTGGTCCCAAGCATTTTGGATAAGGGATAATTTAACCTTTAGTTCTAGTCCTCCTCCTCTGTCTTTTGGAAACTCTTAGAACTTAAAATCTTTTAAACACCGGCTCGGTGCCTGTGGCTCAATCGGCTAAGGCGCCAGCCACGTACAGCTAAGGTGGCGGGTTCGAATCCCCAGCCCGGGCCCGCCAAACAACAATGATGGCTGCAACCAAAAAATGGCCGGGCGTTGTGGCGGGCGCCTGTGGTCCCAG
>CAUYQV010157117.1:0-11990 GCA_963574575.1 Galagoides demidoff | reverse complement strand
CAAACAACAATGATGGCTGCAACCAAAAAATGGCCGGGCATTGTGGCGGGCGCCTGTGGTCACAGCTACTTGGGAGGCGGAGGCAAGAGACTCGCTTGAGCCCAGGAGTTGGAGGTTGCTATGAGCTGTGATGCCATGGCATTCTACCCAGGGGGATAGCTTGAGAGGCTCCGTCTAAAAAAAAAAAAAAAAAAAAAAGAAAAAGAAAATATAATTTGTAAACTATTGGATTTGACTGTTGGCAGTAATTACAAAATAATCCAGAAGTCATGTTCAGTATCCTCCCACTCACTTTGTTTGCCCATGAAGTCATCAACTATGTCATTTTGTTATTTTTCAAATTTACCAGTAATTGGTTTAGTAAGTTTTAGGGACATTAGCCTATCAGCATAGAAGCTTGAACAAAGTTGTATTTTTAGCTTAGTTTCTATGAGTTATTAGAATTTTTCAAAATTTATGATCTTTCATAATAGTGTGCAATGGAGGTAGATCTGTTTTCTACACTTTCCTGGAACAAGACGATGTAAACAGTTTTGATGTACATGAAGGTAGTAGGAACAAGGTAGTGGTGAAGTCATTTCTCACATTTTAAAACATAATTTTAACACTCTTAATCTTTGGCTCCCAATTCTTTCTTATCTTGCCAACCAGTCTACTTTATTGTTTTGGGGAAAGACAGCTTTTGTACAATTACACATCCTTATTTTGTCATCTAATGATTACTTAATGATCCACATTTGTAAATATTACAAGCCAAGCTTTTTTTAAATCAGAAAAATCCCTTATGTTCTCCATCAAAAATGTATGTTTTTAAATCTTTTTTAAGATCTTAAAAACGTTATCTTTCACAAAGTCGTAAGAAATGCGTTTAGATTCTCAGCTGAGTTTCTTATTTTCACTGGATTATTTTATATCTCCTTTCCCCAGGGGCAAATATGTACTTCTTGAAGTGAAAAAAGACCTTTAATTCAATGGGTGGTGGTTTGTGAGGTTATGATTAAAATCCAAGAAGGAACAGCTTATGAATTCAGCATTATACCTTGCCTTATTCACACTTTCGTAACCCAGAAAGCTAATGGAATCATCCTTCATAAAGGTCTCTTTGCTATGTACCCCAAAAGTCCAAGAATTTTTTTTAAGTTAGGTAGTATGATTTCTAAAAATTTTGGTAGCAAATAATTGCTTAACTTCCAACTGATTTACTCTATACATTATACCTACAAATAACAGGAGTTTTGAAACAAAATTATATTATTTTTATTACAAATAATCTATTAGAAGAAATAAAAAATATAGGTCCTTTATGTAGCATATATTAACTAGGCGATGTTTTATTGACTTGTAAAATAAAATTACATTATAATAATGAATATTAAATATATCTAGAATAACATGTAAAGATATATTGATATAATGCCTGTGAATATTTATTCTTCTGCGCTTGGGGCATAATTTCCAGGTGATACTTATCCACAAAGGGATAGTTTATAAAGAATAATTTCCTCAAAGTACTAGATTATAATGAATAATTTCACATTTTTACATATATAAGAATTCAATTTTTACAATCTCTTGGAGTGAGCAACTGCTCATTGTCTAAGTTCACATGCTTGATAGTGTTGAAACCTTAAATTTAGTATGCCTCCTGCCTGGCTGGACTCTGACCTTGCTCCCTTGATCAGTCCAGCTGTCATCTGCACACAGCCTGGGACTTAGGCACCCCACCTGGAGGCCTGGTCCCCAGCCCCACTCAAGTTTCAGTTTAGAGGAAACCTGGCCAGGGTCCAGTAAGCCTGCCCTGTGAAGCCCTGAGGGCCAGCACCAGCAGGCTGTGAGCAAGCTGTGCCTCCACCGCCACAAGAAAGTAGGAGCCCATCGGAACCAGTATTTGTGGGACAGGTGCTTGCGGCTTCAGTTGCTTCCTGCGTGGCTGGTTCTGGGAGTGTGGTGGTGCAGGCAGTGGTCACTTGCAGAAGCTTCTACACTTCCACCTAAAAAAACTGTACTACTGGATAATGGTGGAAAGAACCCAGCTCCAGCCGGTAGCATAGAAGCTTTCAGCCCTCACCTGTGTGAATGGCTCTGCCAGTCCGGAGAGCTTGCTTGGACCCTGTCCTACCAGCAGCTCCCCCCTAGTGGCTAGAAAACTAACATCAGCGTCCCCCATCCCCACCCGCTGAAGCTTTGTAAAGCTGTTCATGTCTGCACATCCTAGCCACTTAGGGGCTTCAGTCTTCCCCTCATTTCAGTGGTGCTGAAGATCAAGAAACCCTCTAGGAACTGCAGGGTCCATCCTAAAACTTGGAGAATTCAAATATTCCACGTAGAGAACCAGAGCCTACCACAGACTCAAAATAACATCTGAACAACAGGCTCACTCACACAAATACCAACCCAAACAGGGAGACAAACGATGTTGCCCACCAAAGTGTCTTCCGACTCAAACAACCCAGGTGTGGCTGATCCACATGTACAAGTACCACCAACCGTTACTGAGAGCTGAGTTACATACAAGTCTGTAAGCCAGCTCTGTCAACTCTCAGCTCTTGATAGAGAGATCAGAAGAAAAGAAACCAGTAAAACAAACAAACAAAAAAACCCTCCAGAAATATGAAAACTCAAAGTGAAAGGTCAGCTTCCAAAGAAAACAATAACTCCTTACAAATGGAAACCAAACTAAACAAAAAGATCAAAATGACTGTTGGTGGGGCTGCAAACCACTGCAACCTCTATATGGATACCTCAAAGAAATTAAAGTAGACCTATTTGACCCAGTAATCCCGCTACTGGGTTATAATGAAAGGAAAAAAGATTTTGCAAAGAAGACACCTGCCCTTGAATATTTATAGCAGCACAATTCACAATCACAAAGATGTAGAAATCAACCAAGTGCCCACTAACACACACATAAAATGTGGTATATGCCTACCGTGGAGTACCATTCAGCCATTAAAAAAAAAATGGTGATCTAGCATCTTTTGTGACAACTTGGATAGAACTGGAAACCATTCTTCTAAGTAAAACATCACAAGAATAGAGAAACAAACACAGGTACTCAATACCAAATAGGAACTAATTGATCAACACTTAAGTGTACATAGGAAAGTAAATCTCATTGAAAATCAAGCTGGGGGCGATGGGATAAATTCACAGCTATTGGGTATAGTGCACCCTATCTGGGTGAAGGGTATGCTCATAACTTTGACTCAATCTGTAAAAATACAAAGCATGTAAACAAAACATATGTACCCCCTAATATCCCAAAATTTAAAAAAAAATAAATTGTAGGAATGGGATGGGGGGTGATGAGAAGGAGTAAAAATATCTAGGTATTTAGCCACAGCAAAACAATTTGGAAGGTCAATGTGTTTTCTGTGTTCAAATTCTATTCATTTTACCTCTATAGTTTTTATATTTCCCCTTTAAAATTCTACCACTATAGAGTTTACTGTTTTTCCTTCTAGACACCCTTTCCATTTTCACTTCTTCTTTTTACCACCATCAACATAATCTTCCTAAGCAAGATTCTTAGTCTAGTGATTTTCTTGTTAAAAACAGAAAGCAAAGCAAAACAAAGAAAAAAGAAGGAGATGGCAAGAAAAAATTTCATCCTTGTCATTAATTTTTGACTAAATTCTAAGATTCTTTGTAAAGATATTTAAGAACATTTTGCGATATCCACTTCAGATGCCCACTTTTCCATAAAGATTTCTGCAGTCCTCACTTGTTACAATCAATTTCAAAGTTCATTCTTTATTTAGCATTTTGATTAAGTTCATAGTTTACTTCTTTCAATTATCCTAAGACTCTTTGTATTGTAGCCACTTCAGTTATCACAAATCCTACAGTTACTTTGTAACATCCAAATAAAGGTTTGGTGGTAAAAAATTGATTGAATTATAATAAATTTAAATAAGTTAATGTATGTGTTTGTGTATGTATATATAGAAAGTAAAATGCATATTCTACATTATTTTTCAAAATTATATTTCTTTAGCAATCACAAATTATATAAAGCACAAAAATCATATAATTACCTAAAAATAAAGCTTTATGTAATTACCTAAAAATCTCTTTTTTTGTGTCAACTATGGTGAGGTGATTCCTGAGTTGATATGTAATGGATTGTATGAATAAAAATTCTCTACTAATATTATAGGATTTTAAGATCCTGCATGCTATTTCTTTAATATCTAATAATCCATTTCAAGCATTGAGCATCCAGCATGTACCAGATATTGTATTAGATTATATGCGTAAAGCAGAATAATGTCCATAACAATGATAATATAATATCAAATAGTATATTATTCTTTACATGGACTACATATATACATTATTACATGTGATTTATAACAACTTACTACATATAAATATATAATAGGTTTTAATCATCCCAACAAACCCATAACATATTTTCCCCATGTGATTGAAAATGAAAGTGAAGAGAGGATAATTAACTGTGCCGAGATTACAAAGGTAGAAGTTAACTTCCATTGTTCTGTGCCTTCTGCATTATGCACACATTTTTGTTTCATTATTTTCTGCTCCTTCTGCTCTCCTCAGTCCTTTGACACATGCACATACATCATGCTCATGTTTAGTTCTCTGCCTTTCACAATCTATTGTCACTACTTGGAATTGCATTTCTACTGGCAAAGACCTTGATTAAGACCCATCTTCTATAGGAATATTTTCTGATTCTCTTAGCTTATACAGTGATGAAAATGATGACTACCACCACTACATGTCATTTGTTGAGTGAAAAGTAATTTATATCCATTAAATCAATTATTTCTTAGTGCTTTGTGGATTTACAAATATCTCTGTTTGCGGATGAGAATACTGAGGCTCAGAAAAACTTTATAGGTACTCAAGGTCACCAACAGACTCTATTTCTTGTCTAACTACAAACCCTATGTACTTAACTACTATGGGTTTTTAAATCTCTCCTTTAAACGTTCATTGTTATGTAATTGTTTTGTGTAATTTTTGCTTAGTTGTACACAATGAATTGCAAATTCTTTTGAAGTTCAGCTTCCCTAGGCAATAAGAAAGTAGATAGTGCATACTTTTCCAAAAAATCAGTTAAAAATTTCTACTTTATATTACACAATATTACTCAAATGCAAATAATAGAAAGTTGTAGTTGATAGGTTATATTTTTTAAAATAAGAATATGTATTTTTAGAACTTAATAACATAGATGCCTAATAACTCAATGTCTGGTTAATTAACTATTTGACAAAAGATTTAGGCAATGAAAACCCTAACACCTTGAGAGAGATTTTTACCTTTAAGACTATAACTGGTGTTTCCATCTGCTCATAAGGGTCACTCTCACCAGAGGTGATCTTGTTTCTATATTTGTTCAGTTAGCTCTTCAACAGAAGTACGAATGTGTCAGCAGTGAACAATGCAGTGTTCCTGGTTCCCAATCTAAGGGTGATTTATTAGTACACACATTTTTAGCATTTTCATACTCTCATTAGGATGCTATGAAAAACCTACTTCAATCTCTATAAATAGGGGAGGCTATAATAAAAGCAACAGTTAAACCCTAAAATGACAGTGACTTAACAAATATACACAGGGCACCCATAGCTCAGTGGTTAGGGCACCAGCCACATTCCCTAGGGCTGGTGGATTCGATTTGGCCTGGGCCTGCTAAACAAAACAAAACAAAAATAGCGGGGGCATTGTGGCAGGCACCTGTAGTCCCAGCTTCCTAGGAGGCTGAGGCAAAAGAATCACTTGAGCCCAAGAGTTTTATGTTGACAAACAGAGGGTGACAAAGTGAGACTCTGTCTAAAAAAAATACACATGTATTTCTTGCTCATGTGAGAACACTCATTTAATGAACATCTCTCCTGAAGGTTTCTCCTACAAGTTTCTCTCCTCTGTAGCTTTTTTACTAAGAATGCAGGGCCACCAAAGTCACTGCACCTGGGAAAGAGAGGGAGCTGGAAGATGCCGTGGGATCTTTAGGACAGCTGGATTTGAAAGTGGCTTCATTTCCTTTTCATACCTTCGTTAGTGACAAAGTGATGTGACTCCCAACGAGTTCTATTTAGTGAGCTCTATGACACATTGTATTTTTTTATTGCTTCTATAGTAAGGGGCATATAATTAAGGGCTTAAACAGTACAAATTGATAATTCCCGTCCTTAAAACTCTGACATGGATCTCAATTGAATAAAATGAAGCTGCAAGTGGGGATGCACTTCTTTTAGATACTCTGTGAGAGAATCCACACCCTTTCCTTTTTCACCTTATACAGGCTGCCCACATTCCGAGCCTTTTCCATCAAAATTGGGTAAAGTCCCTTTGACACGACCATCTTCTCAATTGCCTCCCTCTTCCAGTTTTAAAGGTCTTGTAATTAATCAGACAATTTAGGTTCATCTCTCTACTTTCAGGTGAGTTTATTTGTAACTGCAATTCCATCTTGCGTATAACCTAACATATTCACAGGGACTGCGCATTAAGGCTATAATTTCTCTAGGGGGCTATTTTTCTGCTTCTCATATATACCGTGTTTCCCTGAAAATAAGACACTGTCTTATATTTATTTTTTCTCAAGAAGACACACTAGGGTTTATTTTCAGAAGATGTCTTTTTAAATTAAGTATAATACAACAATCTACATTTATTCAAATACAGTTAAGTCATCTTCTGGAACCTGACAGGGGGAGCTGACCTTGTTAGTGGGGCTGGTGCTAGTGATGCATGAACTCCTAGCCCCTAGCTGTTCGCACATGCAATAGGATGCCTGCAACCATGGTTACCACACACCCACCCTCGTAAGTGATGTGGCAGATAAAAGGTATTCCAGTCTTCCTTACCGCTTTGGGCCAAAATGCATAGTGTGGCTATGCAGATACGCTGCATAGCCATGCCCATCACTAGGTCTTATCACCAGGGTAAGGCTTATATTTAACAAATGCATAGATATCCTGCTAGGGCTTATTTTTTGAGTAGGTCTTATTTTCGGGGAAACATGGTATTATCTCTTTATCTTAAATTTATATGGTCTAAATATTCCAATTAAATGATAGAGATGATCATATTGGATTTAAAAAAGCAAGACCAAAAGATACTATGTATAGAAAATAATCTTTAAATATAAAAACATAGACAACTTAAAAGTAAAAGAACAAAAAAAATGATGTATCATGCAAATACTAATTAAAAGAGAGCTAGCGGACTGTATTAATAACAGGTTATTGGAAGGGATAATAAAATAGGTTATTGGAAGGGATGAAGAATTTCATAGTGATAAAGGCTCTATCTGAAGAAGACAGAAATGTCAAATATGTATGAAACTAATAACAGAGCTTTAAAGCACATAACATACTGATAGAACTAAAATGAGAAATGGACAAATCTACAGATTTATATTGCGTTTCTTTGCAGTAATTGCTAGGATAAAAAAATAAACCAAACATCTCTAAGGTTATAAGTGTCTTGAACTGTGGTATCAACCAAATCATTCAAACTGACATTTATAAAAACTCTATCCAAAACAGCAGAATACACATTCTTTCCATGTGCCCAAGAAGCCTCCAAAAAAAAGGCCATATTTCAACCTATAAAACAAGCCTTTAAAATACTTAAAAGTTGAAATCATACAAAATATATTCTATGAATATAATGAAATTCAACTATAGGTAACAAACAGAAAGAAATCTGAAAAATGTCCCAATGCTTACCTTTCAAATAAAGGACCAAGTAGAAGCTACTATTTTCTTTGGAAATTTCTCTCAATTGGAACTATACAATTTAACTTTTAAAAAATGTATTTATTTTTGGATGGGGTTTTATTTGTTCTTTTCTTTTTATTTTTGACCTGATACTTAGTTTATACATGTCAGCTTAATACACCTGGGGGTCCAGCAACTTCTGGCTCAAATTGTCTGAGGCAAGTTGAAAGCCATTCTTCTCCCCATCAAATGATGTCTTACATCTCTTTGGGGCCCTTATCATGTTCGCTAAGAAAGGAAAACAATTGATTTTTTTACAAGGTATGTGAAAATTGAAGGCATTTTGGAGGGTATTTTTAGATTCCATGAAACTAGTGGAGAAATGTATATAGGGGTGATGATTTGGTAATGTAAGAACTGAGCTTTCATTTCTTCTCTCTCTCTCTCTTTTTCATTGTTATGTGCTCACTCAGAGCTATTTTTAAGCTGCCTTGAACTTTTTATTCTTTAGAAAAGTTATAATTTCCATGTTATGTCAATGAGGTAATAAGGTTGCAGTACCCTTTAGAATCTAATAGTAGTTTTAGTTCATCATTTCTTTTTGTTGGGAACCTGGGAAAGCTTTTTACCCTCTTATTAGTCTTTTATATATAGACTAGTGAAACTCCACGTGAAAAGACTGCAGTTTTTGTAATTAAGGCACAAAAATTTCAAAATCCTTTCTAATTTAAAATACATACACTTACACATGACCACTGATGAAATGGAATTGTTTAGTCAGTACTTGCTATTTGTTTTTATGAAAATATTTTAACCAGGTTTGTTTTTCCTTTTCTTGATGTTTTATAAGTTTCTTTAGACTAAATAACACATTTTAAACTCTTCCCAAACATTCACAAATTATTGTCAATTTATAGAGTAAAGAAACTGGAAAAGTGAAGGGTTTTTTTTTTTTTTTCAGGTGAACTCTCTTTATATTTGATTTGTGTGGCTTTCTGAAAACAAGTAGTCATTTCTTGCATGGCCAAATGTCACAGTATCTATGTTCTCAACCTGCTTAGTATTCTGTCACATTCTATATGAGGCCAATAGGGCCACAAGCTGGATAAAGCTCTCTCTCTGTCACACACACGCACACCCTGCATATGCAAGCATGATTTTTTCCTTCTAATTAATGGGATCCTTTATAATATCACTATTGCAATATCATTATCCTACCCTTTATGGTATCTCTAACTCACAATTCCCTAGTTAGAAATAAGACCCCAAATGTCAGAATGTCTAGGAATAGTCACATAAAGAGATGTGACAAACTGCTAGCAGAGAGTAGAATTTGATTAGAGGAGACCTAATCTAAGATTCTAAGATTCTAAGAGTATCTGCACAGGTCTAATCTGGAATGGGAAGGAACCATAAAACAATAGTTTCAAGGGGCCTGAAAACAAACTTTATTATCAAATTTGTCAAGATGAAGTGTTTAACTACTACCTACATAAAATGTATTCAGAAGTGAAGCAATCTTTTTTCCTTCCTCCCACTCTTCTAACTCATGTTTTATTTCAAGCAGAAAGATCATGTTATCTGCCAGCAGAAATAGAGTAGCAGATCTCTCTCTTTTTAGTTCAAGTGCAAGTTATGATAGTTTTCAGAGAACTATATGTCTGTGAGAAAATTTTGAACATTAATAATGATTATAGGTATCACTGATATATATCATTCTACATTTTTACATTAACCAAATTTAATATAGCTTGACAATCTTTTTATTTTATTTTATTTTTATAGCTTGACAATCTTGCCAGTTAAATACTGGTATGTCCTTTTTAAAGTTGAGGAAACTGAAGCTTAGAAATATTGTGTAATGCATTGAAGCAACATACCCAGTGCAGGATTCAAATACAGGGACCTTTGTCTCTAAAGCCATACTTTTTCCACTTTTGCATTTTAAGTACATCTTCTCAATAACTAAAAGGCAGGATTGTATTTTCTGTACTGGAAG
Source organism: Galagoides demidoff (assembly GCA_963574575.1). NCBI lineage: Eukaryota > Metazoa > Chordata > Mammalia > Primates > Galagidae > Galagoides > Galagoides demidoff. Next base: position 2,288 of record CAUYQV010157117.1, on the reverse strand, counting down.
CACACATTTTACCAAGACATCAGGTGTTGTTATTTTTATTCTATCAGTATGTTGGGATTAGTGTTGAAAAATGATACTGGAAATCTTCCCCCATTCATAAAAGCCTTTGTGTTTTAATATTGAGGATCAAATTTTAGCATTTTATTTTATTATGCTTGAATGTCAATGGGCTGTGTAATCAAGATCAAGGAAAATGAGAATGGGAAAGTATTATAGACAAGAACTTTAAATTTTTGAAAGAATGAGAAAACGTTTCACTTGAGAGACTACTCTTTTGTACTTGGAATGGGTGGTGTGTGGAACTTAGTCAAATGAGTCCTTTTTTCATCTGTCTGTATTAAAATAACTAACTTAAGTGAGATTAATATTATCAATTTTGTTTGAATTGCTTTAAAGTAGAAATACTTTAAAGTAGAAATAATCTCACCTTTCATAACAGATTTTACTATCATGTTTCTGTAATTATCTTGAGTTACACGGAAGTCTTGCTTGAAGAAAATGGATAGTAAAAGTAAAAGGGAGATGGGGACAATAAAAAATAAAAAGCAGCAGCTACAACTATCTTAGCTGATAGAATTGTATTTTTCCATGTTTTAGGTCTGGGGATCATGTAGGAGATGCTGACTCTTGGACCATATTTAAGTTTTTCTTATTTTGAACAAATGACACTATTTGTCAGAGGGGTAAGAAATCTGGGCTTGAAAAGTTTGGGAGTGAGAGTAGACGAGTTGTGACTCACCTCAAGTCCGAACTCCAAACACTCCCTTGGCCTGTTGCTGCTAATCTCTTTGCCTCATTACACAAACAAAAAATAAGAAAAGGATATGACAGCCTGCCTCAATTTGGCCTGAATATCTAAGAATGAGTGACAGATTCTGATTGCTCTATTTTGTGTAAGTATGAAGAAAAATCTATACAGTAGAACCTCAGTAAGTTGACCACCCAAGAGTCTGTGACAAACTAGTGAACATATGGAGTGGTCAACATAAGGAACTAGATCCACTGTGCTGATATTACCTGTGGCAGATGTCTGGTCTATGAAAATTAGGTCAATTTAGGGAAATTATTGATACAGGGATATGGTCAACTATGGAGGTTCAACTATATTCTCTACAGCAAATAGAATAAAAAAAAAAAGCTATACTTCCAGTGTTAGTTTATATGCATTCAATGTAGCATTTGCCATTCTCATTCTTACAACCAGAAACAGTTGAGTTGAATACTTACAACCAGTGACTTTTCTTGGACTCATCATAGAACAGTTATGTGCTTATTTCTGGGCAAACCCCCAAATCTAGAGAGAAAGGCAAATTCTCACCTCAGAGTAGGGAAGACCTGGGGAAGAGGAATCTGTGCTATGAGTGGCTACTGAGGCAACTGCTGAATGATGGTGGCTGGAGGCTGTGGGACCCAGGAACAGCCAAGTGATTAGCTACCCAAATGTGTCCTCACAGAAAGTGTGCTCCTGAATTTACATGTTTACCCATCCACCCACTGCTCCACCCATCTGTCAGTTCATCCACCTGTCTATTCATCCAGTCATTAATCGATGCATCTATCTTCCTATCCAACCATGCTTCCATCTATCTATCCTTCCACCTATCCAATCTCCCATCCATTCACCTATGCAACCATCCATCTACTCACCTATCCACCTATCTGTTCAACCAACCCTCTATCCATCTGCCCACTCTTTTACCCTTTTATCCATCAACCTACCATCTTTCCAATCATCCATCTATCTGCCCATTTATCCATCCATCCATTTATACAACCAATCATCCATCCATCTTCCCACCCATTTATTCATCTACCTGTCCAGCTATCCATCCATGCACCTATCTATTCGACCAACCATCCTTCCACCTTCCATCCACCCTTCTATATACCTACTCAACATATACCTGCCCATCCATCCATCCGTCTAGTCACCTATCCACACATCCATTTATCCATTCACCTATCCATCTAGTCACGCATCTACCTCTCCACCCATCTATCTAGTCATCCATCCATACATCCATCCATCTATCCAAGGAGAAGTTTATTTTATTTATTTATTTATTTATCTGGAGACAGAGTCTCACTCTGTCACCCTCAGTAGTGCCATGGCATCGTGGCTCATGGCAGCCTCCAGTTCTTGGGCTTGGGCAATTCTCTTGCCTCAGCCTCCCGAGTGACTGGGACTGCGGGTGCCTGACACAACCCCTGGCTATTTGGCTATTTCATTGTTGTTGTGGCTTCATTTGAACCCACCACCCTCAGTGTGTGAGGCCGGTGCCCTGCTT
>CAUYQV010157116.1:0-15172 GCA_963574575.1 Galagoides demidoff | reverse complement strand
GCTGGGACCACAGGCGCCCGCCACAACGCCCGGCCATTTTTTGGTTGCAGCCATCATTGTTGTTTGGCGGGCCCGGGCTGGGGATTCGAACCTGCCACCTTAGGTGTACGTGGCTGGCGCCCTAGCTGATTGAGCCACAGGTGCCAAGCCTCAATGGTGCATCTTATAATACCATACTACATTAGAACCAGGATATTAACATTGACATAGTCAAGATACTGACTATTTTCCTCACAGGAATCCTTCATTTTGCCCTGTCTGAGCCATATCAAGTTCTCTTCCACTTCCAATTCTCTCTCAAGCTGAGAACATTACTAATTTGTTCTTCAGTAGTGCAATTTTATCATCTCAAGGATGTTATATAAACAGAATCATACAGTATATTACCATGTAGGATTTACTTTTTTCAGTATAGTTCTCTGGAGATCCATCCAGGTTGTTGTATTTATCAACAGTTCATTCCTTTTTTACTGCTGAGTAGCATTTAGCAGTCAGTGGTGTACCACAGAGCATTCGATCACTTACCCATTGAAAGGTATCTGCTATAAACATTTGTTTTAAACATTATAAGCCTTCATTTCCCTGGGATAAATGCCCAGGAGAGCAATTGTTGGGTTGTTTTATAGTTACAAATTTAGTTTTTTTCCTGAGTGGCTATAACATTTAAGATTTCTGAGTCCTTTAACTATTTTTACATGTCTTTTTTTTTTTTTTTTTTTTTAGACAAAGCCTCAAGCTGTTACCCTGGGTAGAGTGCCATGGCATCACAGCTCACAGCAACCTCCAACTCCAGGGCTCAAGTGATTCTCCTGCCTCCGCCTTGCAAGTAGCTAGGATTATAGGTGCCTGCCACAACGCCCGGCTATTTTTTGGTTGCAGTCATCATTGTTGTTTGGCAGGCCTGGGCTGGATTCGAACCCGCCAGCTCAGGTGTATGTGGCTGGCGCCTCAGCCCCTTGAGCCACAGGTGCCGAGCCTCCATGTTTTATTCTTTTGGGGGGAGGTTTAGAAGTTCCTCCAAGACAACCTATATTCCTTATAGGGCTTTATTACAAAGTGTATAAATAACTCAATGAAAGAAACATGGTCTACTACCCTCCCCCACCACCGTGTTCTCCAATAGGACTTTCTGCAGTGATATAGCAGCTTTCTGTATTGGGGCTATCCAATTTGGTGGTCACTAGCCACATACAATTAATGTCCAACTGTGCATTGGACAGCATAGATGTATATCACCCAAACAGGACAAAAACCTGGTCAAACTATTGTCTCTATTACCGCTCCCCCAACCATGCATGTGTATTTGTCTCTTCATTTTTATAACTCTATATTCTGTATAGCACAGATTACTTCCCCAGTATCCCTCTAGAAAGTTAGATCATCAGCACACTCCCAAGTTAAGTCTTCATGGTTTAAAGTAGTAATAAACATAGCTAACATTTCAGTAGTACTTATGTTTTTTTTTCCTTCTCACTGTGTCACCCTCAGTAGAGTGCCCTGATGTCATAGCTAACAGCAACCTCAAACTCTTGGGCTCACCCAATTCTCTTGCCTCAGCCTCCCAAGTAGCTCAGACTATCGGCACCTGCCACAACAGCTGGCTATTTTTAGAGATGGGGTCTTGTTCTTGCTCAGGCTGGTCTCAAACTCCTGAGCTTAGGCAATCCACCCGCCTTGGCCTCCCAGAGTTCTGGGATTTCAGGTGTAAGCCACAACGCCTGGCCTTTCATGTGATCATTTTTAGCAAACTTTAGCAAATTTAGGGGTAGAAATGAGGACTGGGCTGATACTTGACTAACATTCACCAAGAATTCATTATAAGCTGGCTTATGCTTCCAGTTCATATCCATAGATAACCAAGCAGAACTCAAGACAGATCCCTTAAAATGAGATTCCATTTACCTTTGTACAGTACACACACTGGTACGGTCTGTCTCCAGAGTGGACTCTCATGTGTTTGTTCAGGCTGGAAGACTGGGAGAAACATTTCCCACACGTAGAACACTGAGACAAAAAAGGAAAAAATACAGCTGAAATCATGGCTTCCCCAACAGGTCCATTTCAACATTGCATTTTCCTGGGGGTGAGAGAAGAACTCCTATATTTATTTTGCATATGTCTGTAGATGGCAGATTGCCCTCCCCAAGCTGAGGGTCTACCTGAGACAGTAGAAAGGTATCTGTACACTGAGAAAATCAGGCAACATGGGCTCTGGTCAAGATGCTGCCCGATGCTGTCACAAGTGCCAATGTGGTGACTTAAGGGAATTCATAGAACATCTTTGGGTATCAGTTGCTTCCAACGTGAAATGTGGGAGGTGGTCTGAATTAATCCTGCTCGGTCACTAAGTAGCTGTGTGACCACAGCAATCAGTGAAAGTTGGAATCTTTGTTCGCCAACCTTCCTTGTGGGCAAAGTAACCTGCTCTGCCTTCCTCACAGGGCTGTGAGTACACTGCAAGTACCATGCAATGTACTCAACAAGAATTTATGGAGTACGCTCTACTGTACGCTTAACCCAGTGCTAGAAATCAGGAGCTAAACCCAGTGGGGGTGATGGTGACTGTGCAAATCAAAATGGCACTACAGCATAGCAGACAGTTGTACCTACAAGAAAAGGTTAAAATTTGGGAGGGTCACTATGGACGATTCTTGTCATGTCGCTATAGTCTAAGGTACTCCACACCCAGAGACGGAGCTAAGAGAGGGACACAACCACAGAGGGGCTGCCACCAACAGAACACTGGTTTTGGGCATCATTTTTTTTTTTTTTTTTTTGAGACAGAACCTCAAGCTATCCTCCTGGGTAGAGTGCTATGGCATCACAGCTCATAGCAACCTCCAACTCCTGGGCTCAAGCGAGTCTCCTGCCTCTGCCTCCCAAGTAGCTGGGACCACCGGCGCCTGCCACAACGCCCGGCCATTTTTTTTTTTTTTTTTTGGTTGCAGCCATCATTGTTGTTTGGCGGACCCGGGCTGGGGATTCGAACCCACCACCTTAGGTGTATGTGGCTGGCGCCTTAGCTGCTTGAGCCACAGGCGCCGAGCCTGGGCATCATTTTTGAAGAAATTACATTCACTAAAAAGGAAAAATGATTTTCCTCTAAGAAAGGTTTTTTTTTGTGTGTTTGTTTTTTTGAGACAGAGTCTCAAGCTGTTGCCCTGTGTAAAGTGCCGTAGTGTCATAGCTCACAGCAACCTCCAACTCTTGGGCTCAAGCAATCCTCTTGCCTCACTTTTTCTATTTTTAATACAGACAGGGTCTTGCTTTTTGCTCAGGCTGGTCTCAAACTCATGAGCTGAGGCAATCCACCAGATTCAGCCTCCCAGAGTGCTAGGTTTACAGGCGTGAGCCACCTTGCCCGGCCTCTGAGGAAGGTTTTCATACTTCCACTCCCTGCTCCCCAGGTATACTTTTATTGGCACTGGAGAGAGCAGGTCTTCGTAGATGGTAGGATTTGGGATATATCTTGTCTTAAACTTTTCTGACCTGCTTGGAGTTTTAATGATCATCTATTATTGTTCTCTGAAAAAAAATATAGGCCAGGAGCTGTGGCTCACAACTGTAATCCTAGCCCTTTAGAAGGCCAAGGCAGGTAGATTTCCTGAGCTCAGGAGTTTGAGAGCAGCCTGAACAAGAGCGAGAGCCCATCTCTACTAAAAATAGAGAAACTAGCTTGGGCATTGTAGCCGGTGCCTGTAGACCTAGCTACTCAGGAGGTTGAGGCAAAAGGATCACTTGAGCCCAAGAGTTTGAGGTTGTTGTGAGCTATGACACTATAGCACTCTACCCAGGGTGACAGAGTTAGACTCTGTCTCAAAAATAGAAAAAGAAAGGCTCAGTGCCTGTAGCTCAGTGACTAGGATTCCAGCCACATACACGGGAGCTGGTGGGTTCGAACCCAACCTGGGCCTGCCAAACAACAATGACAATTAAAGCAACAACAGCAACAAAATAGCTGGGCATTGTGGTGGGCTCCTGTAGTCCCAGGCTGGATTCGAACCCGCCACCTTAGGTGTATGTGGCTGCCATCTTAGCCACTTGAGCCACAGGCGCTGAGCCAGAAAAAAGAAATTAATTTATATCTTATTTATGTTCCAAACATCTGTTTCATTTCAGCTTCTTTTTTTTTTGGCTGGGGCCAGGTTTGAACCCGCCACCTCTGGTATATGGGGCTAGCGTCCTACTCCTTTGAGCCACAGGCGTTGCCCAGCTTCTTTTTTTTTTTTTTGAGACAATCTCACTTTGCCACCTTCGGTAGAGTGCCGTCATAGCTCACAGCAACCTCAAACTCTTGGGCTTGCTTAAGTGATTCACTTGCCTCAGCCTCCCAAGTAACTGGGACCACAGGCCCCCCGCCATAATGCCAGGCTTTTTTTTTTTTTTTTTGAGAGACAGGGTCTCACTCTGGCTCAGGTTGGTCTCCAACCTATGAGCTCAAGCAATTTACCCACCTCGGCCTCCTCTGCAGAGTGCTAGGCTTATAGGTAGGAGCCACTGAGCCTGGCCTCAGCTTTTTTTTCTTCTCTTCAGGTTAAATTAAGTGTTAAGGTAGATAAGAAAAAGCCTTGACCCTCTAAACATAATTTGAGGAAAGTGCCATGCAAAATTCAAGTAGAGATGTTCTATGAGCATATATATTCAGTATATATATATTGCACTTATATAATCCTAGCACTCTGGGAGGTTGAAGTGGGAGGATTACTTGAGGTTAGGAGTTCAAGACCAGCCTGAGCAAGAGTGAGACCCCAATACTCCACAAAAAAACAGAAAAATTGGCCAGACGTGAGAATGTGTACCTGTAGTCTCACCTAATTGGGAGGCTGAGGCAGGAGGGTTGCTTGAGCCCAGAAGTGTGAGGTTGTTGTGAGCTATGATAAAGCCATGGCACTCTAGTCTGGGCAACAGACCAATCCTCTGTCTCAAAAACAAAAACAGGCCTGCTGCAGTGGCTCAGGCCTGTAATCCTAGCAATCCAGGAGGCTAAGGCAAGTGGATTGCTTGAGCTCAGGAGTTGGAGAGTAGCCTGAGCAAGAGCGAGAGTTCATCTCTACTAAAAATAGAATAACTAGCTCAGGCATTGTGGCAGACGCCTATAGTCCCAGCTACTTGCAAGGCTGAGGCAAGAAGATTGCTTGAGCCCAAGAATTTGAGGTTGCTATGAGCTATGATGCCACAGCACTCTACTCTACCCAGGGTGACAAAGTGAGACTCTATCTGTAAAAAACAAAAAACAAAAAACCCAAAAAAAATATATATATACATACATACATATGTATCCCACCCTCAATAATGAAGAAACAAGGATGCGGTAGCTCTTGCCTGTAACCCTAGCACACTGGGAGGCCAAGGTGGGTGGATTACCTGAGCTCAGGAGTTTGAGACCAGCCTGAACAAGAGCCAAGACCTGTCTCTAAAAAAAAATGGTCAAGCCTTGGTTGTGGTGGGCTCCTGCAGTCCTAGCTACTTAGGAGGCTGAGGCAAGAAGATAACTTGACCTGAAGAGTTTGAGGTTATTGTGAGCTATAATGCCTCGGTACTCAACTGAGGATGACAAAGTGAGATTTTCTCATTAAAAATAAAATAACAGGCCAAGCGAGGTGGCTCATGCCTGTAATCCTAGCACTCTGGGAGGCTGAGGGAGGTGGACTGCTTGAGCTCAGGAGTTCAAGACCAGTCTGAGCAAAAGTGAGACCCTCATCTGTATTAAAAATAGAAAAACTAAGGCAAGAGGATCACTTGAGCCCGAGTTAGAGATAGCTGTGAGCTATGACGCCAGACTGCCTCAAAAAATAATAATAATAAATAAAATACTAAAGAAGACACAAATTAATATAAGATATTGTTTTTCCTCTATCAAAATGGCAACATAAGGCCCAGTATGGAGTTTGAGACCACCTTAAACAAGATTAAGATCCTTTGTCTACTAAAAATAGAAAAATTAGCTCAGTGCTGTGGCAGAGAAACAGCAGAGTTGAACTCCAGGGCTCAAGTAATCTTCTTGCCTCAGTCTCCTTAATAGTTGGAACTGCAGGGATGTGCCATCACTCACAGAGGTAGAGGTGTTTTATCACTGTGTTGCCCAGGCTGGACGTGAACTCCTGGCCTCAAGCCATTCTCCCACCTGGGCCTTCCCAATGCTAGGATTATAGGTGTGAGCCACAGTGCCTGGCCAATAAAAAAGCCATAGTTTATACAACCAATTATGTGTTGATGAATATGCAGTGTCTAACTTTTCATTGTCATAATATTAGATATTTTGTTTAACATTTTACTTATGTCAGTATTATAGGCAAGAAGTAATTTCACTGTCTTGTTATTTTAAAATCCTTTGAGAATTACCCAAATAATATGAATATGTGTTAATTGTGAAAGTACTCAAACTTTACAGCATATAATATAGTAAACTGAATGTGATTTTTCTTTTTCTTTTCTTTCTTTTTTTTTTTTTTTGAGACACTGCCTCAAGCTATGCCCCTGGGTAGAATCCCATGGCATCACAGCTCACAGCAACCTCCAACTCCTGGGCTCAAGCAATTCTCCTGCCTCCTCCTCCCAAGTAGCTGGGACCACAGGCGCCCGCCACAACGCCCACTATTTTTTTGGTTGCAGCCATCATTATTGTTTTGGTGGGCCCAGGTTGGATTAGAACCCGCCACTTTAGGTGTATGAGGCTGGCACCTTAGCCACTTGAGCCACAGGCGCTAGGCCTGAATGTGATTTTTCTAAAAGCTTGGAAAGAGAGCGATAAAGACAATTTCAAAATTACCCTAACTTTTCAGATGAGGAAAAAAGTGGGGTTCACAGCACTAGATTCCTTAGGAATTCTCCTCAGGACCAGAGTAAGGCAAGAAAGAGTCCCGCTATGCCCAAGTCTCCTACTCTTTCTTTTTTTTTTTTTTTTAAGACAGAGCCTCAAGCTGTTGCTCTGGGTAAAGTATCATGGCATTACAGCTCACAGCAACCCCCAACTCCTGGGCTCAAGCAACTCTCTTGCCTCCTCCTCCCAAGTAGCTGGGACTATAGGCACTTACCACAACGCCCAGCTATTTTTTTGGTTGCAGCTGTTATTGTTTGGCAGGCCCAGTCTGGATTTGAACCTGCCAGCTCTGGTGTATGTGGCTGCCACCTCAGCCACCTTTTTTTTTTTTGTAGAGACAGAGTCTCACTTTGTCACCCTCAGTAAAGTGCTATAGTATCACTTCTCACAGCAACCTCCAACTCCTGGGCTTAGGCGATTCTCTTGCCTCAGCCTCCCAAGTAGCTGAGACTACAGGCGCCCGCCACACCTGGCTATTCCAAGTCTCCTACTCTTTCTAATTAAGCTCAAGGGTACTTTGTACTCTTTTGCACCAAGCCTGGCATAGACCAGGTGTCTGAAATGGCAGAAAATGGCTCCTTGATGTCATCATTGCCTTTCTTCCCTACAAAATCCCCGGCCTGCCACAGAGACCTTCCATTCTTTGGATGATGCCTATGCTTCCTCCTCACCTGCCTGCCTGGTATCCGGATCAAAGTGCAGTTACCTAAGGCCACATGCAGGCTCAACTTTCCCCACGCATCAACTCTGCCTCCAGAATGAATCCAATACCCCATTTCTGCCTCTAGACTCAGCCCCAGACCACTTCTTCTATGCACCTGTCATAACCCAAGTGTCTAGGTTAGGTAGCAGGGGATACTCCTTCCCTCGCTTTCCTCTGCCTGATACACTCGTCCTGTAGCTATTCATGTCTGCCTCTCCATAACACTGTCACCTTCTTCTGGGAGGTGGTCCTAGGACCTAGAGGCCCTCATGGTGTGTTCAGGAGTTTGGGAAGGGAGGGTGATGGCAGTGTCCTCATGCTTACCTTGTGAGGCCTGTGCTTCTCGTGAACGTGCAGGATGTGGATCCGGAGCCGGTCCCGCTTCTCAAAGGATCGTTTGCAGAGGGAGCAGGGAAATTTCCTATCACCACGGTCCACACAGGGTGTGTACTTGAGGTGCTTGTCTCTGTAGTATTTGTAGGTAAACACTTTCCCACACCTCTCACACCTATAGCCTTCTGCAGACTCTGTCAAACACAGCAAACACAGTGGCTTTTTCAGTTATTGCCTTCCATTTTATTTCCTCCAAGAGGATTTAAAAAAATCTTTTATATCAGAAACATATACCAAAGTGAAAATAATAATGTGTGATAAACCCTCAAGTGCCCAACACCAGGCTTGAACAGTAACCAGCTCATAGACAAACCTGTTTTCATTTATAGCACCTCTTTCCATCATGGATTATTTTAATACTAATTCATCATTTGATTCAAAAATACCACAAACTGTAAGCTTTAGAAGATAATATCTTTTTAAAAAGTATAATGCCATTGTCATATTTAAACAATTAACTCCTATTCCTTAATGGAAATATATGTATGTTCTTATATACATACATATCTACTTCATGGTTAGTTTGCTCAAATTAGGATTCAAGCAAAGTCTACATACTGTACATTTTGTTACATCTTCTTAAATATCTTAACCCTTAGGTTCTCCTTCCCTTGTTTCCTGAAATGTATTTGTTGAAAAAAACCCTTCCTCCAGCCCAATAAGAGCAGTTTAACCCTATAGTTCTTGAACACATCCTTGCCTGGCACTGTTACATGGTGACTAGACTAGACATACTTACTTTATGCCTTTAAGATTAGCCTGAGCTACAAGTTCAAAGCAGTCACCACAACCCGGCAGCTAACTTTCCAGGCATCCCAGTACTGTTGTTCCATTGGACCCCATGGTTCTAGGCACCCTCTTGGTTTGCAGCCTACTTCTCTAAACTTTTGATAAAGATCCCAGAGCTAAAATCTTCTATGTTTTAGAGTAAGAATGACATCTTGACTTCCCTAAGACGTGGGGTTACTGGGATGACTAATTGAATTCTAACACTTATTGGTCTTCCCACTGTGAGTGATAGCATCACTGAGTGACAGGCAAGACCAAGGAGAGTAAATCTGATCAATGGAGGAGGGAAGAAGAGAGAGGTTAGAGAGGGTGCAGCTGGACCCTAGCAAAAGAGGCCCCAGGTCCAGGGGTGTCTATGCATTGGGGGAAGGAGGGAGAATAGGGGCCTCCAACAAAAGCATCCCTGCTGAGGACACTCAGGATTCCAGGAGATGAAGTAGCTTTGACTATGAATGCACCACTGAGACCTCATTGTTTGCCCCCAAGGGGGGGAAAAGAGCAGAGAGTGAGTCCATGCAAGGGTCTGTAGATAGAAATCTTTTTAGCAGCATCAGGACAGCAGGGAACCTGTCCATCAGGGGCTTTGTTAGTTGACAACTACATCCCAGGCACGTTTAACAGGTGGCTAAGGAAATAAACCATTTATTAAGTAAATAACCAGGAAGGCAAGTGCCAATCCCAGCCTACTCCAGGCCCTCCAAAGTCCGGCTATGTCTGTCACTTTCATTGAGGTGCTAATATTCTCAGAATCCCCTTGTTGGGGCAGTTTTTTTTTTGCACAGAGCTAGAATTTTCATTGGTCAGAAATACCTGGTCTTCCCACTTCATGGCGGGGTGGGGGGAGAAAAAAACCAAAATTCAGAATAAGGGCTCAGTAGCAAATTTGCATAAGAATAGCCATTAGGCAGAAAGGAGAGTGACATTACTAACTAAGCTTCAGCTGTCTACTACATCTTCTGCTCAGGTCTTTGGAAGTGTATCTTAACCTCATTTTATCTTGTTCCCTATCCTTCTACCCCTCTTCACACCCCCACACCCCAACACATACACATACTCTCACACATGCACCGCTTGCTTGCATAGTCAACTAACCCTCCCACATAGAGTTCAGACCCTTCCCTCTATGCTCAAGACCTTAAAGCTTTTTTTTTTTTTTCCTTGAGATGAAGCCTCAAGCTATCCCCCTGGGTAGAGTGCGATGGCATCACAGCTCACAGCAACCTCCAACTCCTGGGCTCAAGCGAGTCTCCTGCCTCCACCTCCCAAGCAGCTGGGACCACAGGCGCCCGCCACAACGCCCGGTCATCTCTTGGTTGCAACCATCATTGTTGTTTGGCAGGCCCGGGCTGGGAATTTGAACGCGCCACCCTAGGTGTACGTGGCTGGCGCCCTAGCCGATTGAGCCACAGGCGCCGAGCCCCTTAAAGCTTTTAAGAAGAAAAAAAAAACATTTCTTTTGAGAGAGAGGAATTTTTATTTTTCTTTCTTCTTTTAATCATATCCGAACTGCTCATATTAACAAAAACAAATAAATTCACCCATAATTCTTCCCAACAAATTGTTTGCAAGTTCGTGGCTACACGCTGTCCAAAATTCACGTCATGTAACAATGCTGTGAAGCACCAGACACCATTTGGCCCAGAATTGCAGCACAGCTAAGTGCATGCTGCGGGTTCCCTGTTGCTTGTTTTGACTGTAATCTCTACTATCTGCACAATATTCTATGTTAACAACATAGAGGTTGACTATCCTGTATCCAAAATGCTTGGAACAAAAAATGTTTCAAATTTTCTCTAATTTGGGGATATTTCATATGCATGATGAGATATCTCGAGGGTAGGATTCAAGTCTAAACTCAAGGCTCGGCACCTGTGGTTCAAGTGGCTAAGGCGCCAGCCAGATACACCTAAGGTGGTGGGTTCAAATCCAGCCTGGGCCCGCCAAACAATGATGACTACAACCAAAAAATAGTCAAGCCTTGTGGCGGGTGCCTGTGGTCCCAGCTATTTGGGAGGCTGAGGCAGAAGACTCACTTAAGCCCAGGAGTTGGAGGTTGCTGTGAACTGTGATGTCACAGCACTCTACTCAAGGGGACAGCTTGAGGCTCTGTCTCAAAAAAAAAAAGTCTAAACTCAAATTTTGTTTATGTTTCACATATACCTGATACACATGGCTTGAAGGCAATTTTATTCAATAATTTAAAATAATTTTTCAGCCAGGCACAGTGGCTTATACCTGTAATCCTAGCACTTTGGGAGGCAGAGATAGGTGGATTGCCTAGTTCAGGAGTTCCAGACCAGCCCCAACAAGATCGAGGCCTTATCTCTAAAAATAGCCAGGCATTGTGTCAGATGCCTATAATCCCAGCTACTTGGGAGGCTGAGACAAGAGCATCACTTGAGCCCAGGAATTTGAGGTTGCTGTGTGTTATGATGCCATGGCACTCTACCAAGGGCAACATAGTGAGACTCTGTCTCAAAAATAAAATAAAATAAAAATAATCTTCACATGAAAAAAAGTTTTCGTTAACTATTTGTGATATCACACTGGTGCTCAAAGTCTTGGAGCACTTCGGATTAGGGGTGCTCAACCCATAGCATCTCACTTTCTTAGCGATTATTCTACTACTGAGCATTTAGATTGTGACTTTTCACTAATTTGAATGGTGTTATAGTAAAAACCCTTGTGGACAATGCTTTTTCCTTTTGCACTATTTCTTGACAATGAATTCCCAGAGGAGTATTACTGAGCCATCAAAGTTTGATATATGAGGTTAAATAATTTCTCAAAAGGATAATGATTATATTTTGTATGTTAGTAAGCATGTACTTTCCACTTTTATTTCAAAAGCAGTTGGTACATTTTGGAAAGTGACCAAAAAAGACTTAAACTTGGTTTGGTGCTGAGTATGAGACCACTCTGAGCTCCAGACCACAGAGAATCCTACCTTTTCGCTCTCACTCCCACCTTCACCTTACAGCCCCACTCCTACACCATCTACATGATCCTGGGGTATTCACACCCGCCTTGATAAAAAGCCTGAGAGTGAGAGTCTAGCTCAATGTGTCTCAAACTTGAATGAGTAAGAAATATATAGTGAGAAATACACTTTATGGCCTGGCTCTGTGGCTCATGCCTGTAATCCTAGCACTCTGGGAGGCCAAGGCAGATGGATTGCCTGAGCTTATGGGTTCAACACCAGCCTGAACAAGAGCAAGACCCATCTCCAAAAATAGTCAGGCACTGTGGTGGGTGCCTATAGTCCCGGCTACTTGGGAGGCTTAGCCAAGAGAATCACTTGAGGCTTGGCACCTGTAGCTTAGTGAGTAGGGTGCTGGTCACATATTCCAAAGGTGGTGGGTTCGAGCCCAGCCTGGGCCTGCTAAACAACAATGATGACTGCAACAAAAAAATAGCCAAGTGTTGTGGCAGGAGCCTGTAGTCCCAGCTACTCAGGAGGCTGAGGCAAGAAAACCACTTAAGTACAAGAGTTGGAGGTTGCTGTGAGCTGTGATGACTCAGCACTCTACTGAGGGTGACATAGCAAAACTCTGTCTCAAACAAAAAAGAGAATCAGGGGCAGTGCCTATGGCTCAGTGAGTAGGGCGCTGGCCCCATACACTGAGGGTAGCGGGTTCAAGCCCAGCCCTGGCCAAACCGCAACAAAAAATAGCTTGGGAGCCTGAGGCAGAAGAATTGCCTAAGCCCAGGAGTTGGAGATTGCTGTGAGCTGTGACTCCACAGCACTCTACCAAGGGCAATAAAGTGAGACTGTCTCTAAAAAAAAAAAGAGAGAGAGAGAGAGAATTGGGCAGTGCCTGTGGCTCAAAGGAGTAGGGCACCAGCCCCATATACGGGAGGTGGTGGGTTCAAACCCAACCAGGCCAAAAACAGCAAAAAAAAAAGAAAGAAAGAATCACTTGAGTCCAAGTCTTGGAGGGTGCTGTGAACTATGATGCTAGGGTACTCTACTGAGAGCAACAAAGCAAGACTCTGTCTTCAAAAAAAAAAAAAAAGGGTGGTACCTGTGGCTTAAGGGAGTGGGGGCACTAACTGGCCCCACATACTGGAGGCAGTGGGTTCAAACCCAACCCTGGCCAAAAACTGGAAAAAAAAATTATAAATAAATATTTAAAAAAACACATTTTAAATTTGACACCCAGAATACACGTGTACTTATTTAAAACAAAACCTTCACAAAACAAACCTTACTGTCACTTAAGTGATTCCTATCAATATTTCCCATTTTACTTTATTCTTATTCTCTCTTTTATCTTTAATGCTGGTTTCCACCACCAAACTGATTTCCCACCCCACTATGAGATTCCAACCCTGCCAACCCACCATTTGAAAAACACTACTATAGCACTTTGGTTTCATCAGCTATGTCAGCCAGTGCAGAGATGAATGAGAAACTGGTTCACCTACAGCAGAAGTTACATTCGTTTATTTCACTTTTCTTTTATTCTCAGGAAGTAGGTGAAGGGGAAGAAGAAAAGTTATCCTTGTGAACTGAAGCAGCTGCAGCAGAATTGGAAAGATGAGGATACTTTCCTTCATCTGGGCAATACCTCCCTGGTTAGAGACACACTCCATTTAGTCTCCTGCACCAGCCTTTGGGAGGGAGCAGCCCCAAAAAGATGGTTTGTAGAAAAAAGCCCAGTCCTTTTATAATAGGATGCCCTCACTAGGTGAGGCAAAGGTGTACACTCACCTTCAGGGGGCTCAGATGGCTTCTCGGGCTCTGTGACTTGAAGGCTCACAGGAATGTCTAGAAACTTCTCATAGCAGTCTCCATACCATACAAGGAGCTCTTGGTGCTTGTGAATTTCTCTGCAGCTCTCATAAAATATTTGCCCTTGACACTGTACAGCAACTAGGTTCTGCTCCTTGGGGAAGCGGGCACAGTTGACATAGGACATCCAATTTCCCATACCTCCTTTTCCATCTATAAAGTGGCTCAAATGACCATCTTCAAAGATCTAAATGAAACAGGATGTGAATTTGCACTGTACTTTTCTTTTGCCCACCCTATAAAGTTATTAAAAACTTTTAACCCAAACCTTACACTTGAGTCCACCAAATGCTTTTCCATAAACAGATTTCTACATCTTTACAATTAACATATATGTATCATATATATATACACACACACTTAAGCCTATATAGGTTTAATAGCTTAAGGACATCTCTGTAGGTAGCTGATGTGACTTTTTTTTTTTTTTTTGAGACGGAGCCTCAAGCTATCCCCCTGGGTAGAGTGCCATGGCATCCCAGCTCACAGCAACCTCCAACTCCTGGGGTCAAGAGAGTCTCCTGCCTCAGCCTCCCAAGTAGCTGGGACCACAGGTGCCCGCCACAACGCCCGGCCATTTTTTGGTTGCAGCCATCGTTGTTTGGCAGGCCCAGGCTGGGGATTCGAACCTGCCACCTTAGGTGTGTGTGGCTGGCACCTTAGCCGCTTGAGCCACAGGCGCCAAGCCGATGTGACATATTTTAAGATTCTTACTTTTTTTTTGAGACAGAGCCTCAAGCTGTCACCCTGGGTAGAGTACTATAGCATCATAGCTCACAGCAACCTCCAACTCCTGGGCTCAAGCGATTCTCCAGCTTCAGCCTCCCAAGTAGCTAGGACTACAGGCGCCTGCCACAACACCCTGCTATTTTTTGGTTGTAGCTATCATTGTTGTTTGGTGTGCTGGGCTGGATTCAAACCCTCCAGCTCAGGTGGTATATGTGGCTGGTACTTTAGCTGCTTGAGCCACTGGTGCAGAACCTTTTTTTTTAGACAGAGTTTCACTATGTTGCCCTTGGTAGAGTGCCATGGTGTCAGAGCTCATAGCAACCTCAAACTCTTGGGTTTAAGTGGTTCTCTTGCCTCAGCCTCCCAAGCAGCTGGGACTATAGTCACCAGCCACAATGAGCGGCTATTTTTTGGTTGTAGTCATCATTGTTGTTTGGCAGGCCTGGGCTGGGTTGGAATCCATCAGCTCTGGTGTATGTGGCTAGCGCCCTAGCTGCTGAACTATAGGCGATGAGCCAAAGATTCTTTTATCACTTTCTTGATTCACAGACTGCTCTAATGAACATATGTTAATTTCATAAGCAGAGATAAGAAAAATAAAGAGGAAGTTAATTTAATTCCACAATTGAAAGACAACTGATTAGTTTTGTTTTTATCCCCACTAACTTTCCATGCATATTGATAGAGCCATCATTTATTTCTTTCTATGCTGCTGGCAATTTCACTGTCTCCAATGCCTTGTTATTATAAATAACCTCATGAGCAACGTCTTCCATATAGCCTGGATTTCAGATTATTTTCCTTTTTTTTTTTTTTGAGACGGAGCCTCAAGCTATCCCCCTGGGTAGAGTGCCATGGCATCACAGCTCATAGCAACCTCCAATTCCTGGGCTCAAGCGAGTCTCCTGCCTCTGCCTCCCAAGTAGCTGGGACCACAGGCGCC
>CAUYQV010157104.1:0-23094 GCA_963574575.1 Galagoides demidoff | reverse complement strand
GCATACTGGAGATGGGGAGCGTGTCCAGGGCTGCTTTCTGTGTTTCTACTAAGAACAGTCGCCCAGAAAAGAGCTAGAGGGAAGCTGGATAATGTTCTTCTGAGCAAAGTATCATAAGAATGGAGGAAAAAGTATCCAATGAACAAAACATAGTTTTGATAAAATCTACCCTGAACAGGCCTGTTTGGGACACACTGCCCAATGTCATTTCGCTGAAGATTTTCCATCTTCTTTATCTCTTTTTTTCCCTTCTGCCCCTACAGGCTCCCCTCACAGGAAGGCTCTTTTTCACAAAAAAAATTTTAAAAATACTTTGCTAATCTTTAATTATACATGTGGACACTGATAAATAATCTCCTTTAGATTGTAAGCATCCTCATTGGTCCCAGTACTGAGTCTCCGTGACTCCAGGTCCGGCTGAACTGCCCAGTAAGTTTGTTTTTGCAGAGCACCAGTTTTGATGTCCCTGGCATAATCACAGATCATGGGATTCTAGGATCTAATGAGAAGAATCCAAACCTCGGAGTCCAGATGCTGGATTTCTCCCCTTGTCTTGGCCAGGGATTCCCTGCGGTGCTAATCTCTCTGATTTGATTCCCTTTTCTCCACAGTGGCAATCAATAAGTCCACCCTCCTTTCCAGATAGCCTGGGTGACCTGAATCTTTCTTATGCAGATATTCTCAATCATCGCTGTTCTTTTGTCATTCTTTCCTTTAACATTTAAATATAAACAGCTTCTGATATGCCAGTGTTTCCCCCAAATCTCTAGAATTAGGCAGATGAGTGGGTGTCATATTTATTAATTCACCCTGGGAGTTCCGCCTCTCTGAATAGCCCGTCACCCTGCTCTGGTTCTATTTCTGCACTGCTGCTCCACTCACAGAAACCACTGTTTCTCTATCTGTCCCCCAGAGCCCCTGTCACCCTGGACTACTCTGTGAGGGTGGGGGAATTTTAGTGACATTTAGAGGGTAGAATGTAAGGATTGATTAAATCTCACAGGAGAAAACATCTCTAGTTTAATGTCAAATGATAGTTTTATAAGTGTATTAGCTCCCTCCCTAAATATGGACAGTCCTGTCAGTTGTGTGCCTCTGTGGAACTTGCTACCTTCTCCCTGCTGTCAATACATGGTTCTGTCTTGGCAACATGTGAGAATCACCTAGAGAGATTTTCACAATCTCAGTGGCCAAGCCTTACCCCAAACCAATGAAATCAAAATCCTTTGGGGGTGGGATTATCAACATTTTTTTGCTACCCTGTTGGTTTTAATGTTCAGCCAAGTTGAAGACCCGCCACTCATTGGTGTCTATACACCTTCCTATCCCTTCATGGTTTTGGGGGGTGTGGGTGTTGGTGTCACAAAAATAGGCTAAAACAAAAGAACTATTTACCTCCAAAATGAATTATGTCACTGGCTGAGAAAGCAGACACAGCTGCAGTCAGTTTTTGTTTAAATAGCATTTTTTTCCCTTCAGAGTACACATGGAAAAAGTTCTTTGAGCCCCCTAAAAATAAAGGGCTCTGCACATCTAAAAGCTCTTTCTGTTTGTACAGTGCCCACCTCAGCCTCCTCAGGAGACAGAATTTCCTTCTGCCCAAGTGGTGGGATCTCAGAGAAAGCTGTCCTCACCCCAGACACACGAAACCAGACCCTCCAAAGTGAGACCCAGGGCATTCCTGCACTGATGCGTGGGGCTGGATAAAATGAGCTGTTAAATCTTTTTGATCTTTAACTTTTAAGAGTTCGATTTCTCTGCACGTGGGTTGGGGGGCAACCTGGAGGGAGCTGACCCCCAGGTGTGAGCTGAGTCTGGCTAACCCCTCCTCTTGACACGTGTTTTCTTTGCCTGGGTGTTATTTGGCATCTTAACGGACACTTTTATGGAGGATTGTACAAGAACAGATGCCAGAACATCTATCCAGGCTTGCTCTATCACCCAACATTTGCCCTTTCCAGAACAAACAGTATTTTCAGCCTTCTACCCAGGGGCTTTTGAGGGCTCACAAAGAGATCAGGGAGTGCCTGTGGTTGTGTTTTTGGAAGGTTAATTACTAAAGGAGCTCAGAGTTGTCCAAGACACAGGATTTCTTCAGTCACTGGGATATCTAGTTCCTTCTGCCATGTCAATATAGGTGATCTGGGAAGTCTTACAAGGAGATGGCCAGTTTCTTTTTTATAAACCACCAGTTTTTAGCTAGAGAGTTGTAAAGCACTATTGCCTTATAAACACTAGCTATTGGATATGTCCATATGTGTTTTAGTGACAATATGTTGTGAGTTATTTATTTTTTCCATATATTTGAGTAGATTCAAGGTTAGTACTTTAAAAAATCTCTTAAGTAAGTGAGGTGAATGCTATGTTAACCAGTTTAATGTAAGCATTCCAAATTGTACATAAAATCAGCACGTTGTACCCCATAAATGCATTAATATACACAGTTATGATTTAGTAAAAAAATTAAGAGGAAAACAATCAAATACAGACAGCATGATGTAGATGGCCATGAAACACATTTCTTGATATATAATTCTGTGAAATTACTAATGATAATTTTACTAAATATCAGGTACTGTACTAGGGGCTAGATTTTAGAGTAGTGAATGAAAAAAAAAATCTCGTAGCATGATTATAGAATAACCCAGAATTTTTTAACAGAGGGAAAAGAATTTAGGAAATCGATTATATGCAGGTTTAAGTATAAGAAAAGCAAGAACAAAATCTGAGAAAACCCAGAAAATTTCCTTCCCTACTTCTTTTTCTTTACCTTTCTGACGGTTCCCATTGGCAGAACTTAATAGGAAACCAGCTGGTAATCAAATCAGAGAGATGTACTTTGCTGAATCCCAGTCTCAGCATCAAAGAGCGGGATGAACAGGGTTGTTTTGGTGCTAAGAGTCCACAGGAAAATGCCTGGTGTGGTGTTCCATCTTTCCTATTCCTCTCACCTCTCTGTGTGCACGTACATCTTCTCCCATTTCCTAATAAAATTATAGCTCAAAAAAAATCTCTCACCTATATACCAACATGCTTCATTCCTCCACCCTTAGAGAAAGGCATAAAGTTGCAGCAAGATCTCGGGATTCCTGCACAGCAAATAGAGTATACACGTGGTAATGGGTCACACATGCCATCCATCATGTGTTCAGGGGAGAAAGGTCGAGAAGTGTTGGGATAATTAATGGGGTAACAGGCATTTAACTTCAAGAAGACTTCAGTGAGACTCACATGAATGATCACCTTCTTTCTACACAAGCTGTTTCTTTGCTTGGGTTGGGATTTCTATACATCAGAAATTATATCTTTGCCCTCTCCATTTAGTAATGATTTCTCCATTATTCTTTGAGATCTTTATGTACTTGACTATGGGCTTGAGCATGGCTCTTAACACAGTGGTTCTAAACCTGTGAGTCACAACCACAGGAACTGTATTAAAGGGCCAGGGCATTAGGAAGGTTGAGAACCGCTGCTCTAACACAAAATTGCTGATCAGATTTCACCGAGTTTAATTTATTGCCAGGTTAAATCTTTTCTCATCTGAATGGTACAGCAATAAGAAAGAAAGGGTTTCACACAATTAGGATTAAATTTTTATTGATACAAGAAGTGGATGAAATAACCTACGGTATATAAAATACCAAATCTGACACAAGGAGGCAACCATTTCCTGTGATTACAGTGAATTGCTTTTGTTTCCTTGTCCACCTCCCCAACACTTCCCATGGTAAATTTCCTTGCATTTTTCTTACTCAGAGAAGAAATTAAGACCCCTTTGATAAACTGCTAAACTAAATGGCGAGAACAAGCTCTCATATATGAGGTGAGCAAGGCAGCATGCTCTCCAGCCCTGGGCCTGACTGGGCAGAAGGCCAGTGGGGACTGCTTGTGGGCACTGCTTCCTTAGATCAGGGTCCCCACCCTTGCACAGCAGCTGTTCTTACAATGTCTTTTGTTCTTTCTCTCCTTCCTACTACAGATTGCTTCCCTTGACCTCTCTTCAGTCTTTGAGACAACAAAGCCTTCCTTCAGTCAATTCATCTCCATTGCTTTCACAATGGTGTGCCTTCCCAAACTTGTGCCAATTTCTCTGACTTTTTCTACTTTAATATCTTTCCCACCCTGCTTCTTGCTGTGGAAAGTTCCCTAGACTTTTGCTGTCAGCTCCCTGCTGATTGCTCCATGTCTTCTTCTCAGAAAACTCACGGTTTCTTTCCTCATCTTTACCCCTTATCTTGGTGTCTTAAGAGTTTTAAATCAGTATTTCAACATCCTTGAACCTCAGGTTTCTATCTCCAAATAGGTTCTTCTGCCTGGAAGACTCACTATGATTTTAAAATCAACTTACCATGAATGGAGGCTGCTACTGGCCCCTGGAGCACCTGAGACTGAGGGTAACCGAGGCTCAGTCAAAGCAGAGGTAAGGAAGCAGAGGTTCACTGTGGGGATTTGACTCTGCTACATGGTGAGAGCAGGTGAGACAGTTTGCACATGTCAGGTGCTTCTGCCCCTGGTACTGGAGCTTGAACTTGTTGGAGCAAGTGATTGGAAAAGAATGGTGGGTGGGTACTATAAGAGAACAAGGGCAAGCTTACACTATGTCTTTCTCTTGCTTCTGTATGCAGCCAAGTTCAAGGACATGGCAGGCCTGCTGGAACCCTGTGTTGAGGAGCCAGTTGTCAGAGAAGCTGACAGAAATATGGCAGGAACTGGGATGTCTGCAGGATCCTGGCAACATTCAGGAGCTGCAACAAGCACCATCCCACTGTAGCCCATCGTGGGCACGGCTCCTGCTCCATTTCTATCTTCTAAATTCCACACGAAGTCTTCTCTTGGCCAACTCCAACTCAGAGCCATTCAGGGAAGGGAATTCTGGAACCATAGCTGGAGCTTAGCCATGTTGACACAGTGCAGGGCGACCCCACCATGTGCTATCACTGGCCTCTTAGCATCATCCTCCAACTTCTACTGAGTTGTTTTTGGTCATATTCTTATTTAACCACAATCCTATTAAAAACACACAACAATATAACACTTCCAAGAATGGTGCGTTTTAAATTGTTTTAATTGTGTTTTCTGTAGAGGGATTTTAGGTGTTTGGGGAGAGGTACGCTAGGTGATGAGATAGCTTTGGGCTCCTATCCCTGCTTCATTCAGAATAGTTTTATCTTTATCACTTTATGTATTTGACATCCCAGTGAAATTTCATTTGTAGAAAACTAAACTATTGGTGCTTAAAAAAAAAGAAATGAGGGATAGAAGAGGAAAGAAGGAAGAAGGAAGGAAATAAGGAAGGAAGGAAGGAAAGAAGGAAGGAAGGAAGGAAAGAAAGAAAAGAGAGGAAGAGAGCAAGAAGGATGGTTGAAAAGGAGAAAGGAGAAAGGAAACCTGTAGCCCAGAGGATTGAGTTTTAATCCTCCCACTTCCATCCTCCATATTTACCCAGTTTTGTCTCCTATTCCTAACTCCAATGAGAAACATCTTCTTCATCCTGACCTGGTTTCTCACTTATATCTTTAAAATCTATGTCCATTACCAATTTCATGCTCATGGTCTAGAATGCCCCATCTTTCCTTAGCTCTTTCTACGACAACTGAAAACCCCAATGTTGTCTCTGGGTTAAAGCAGAGAGGTCAGGTCTTGTCCCCTGGAAAGAGGTGGGGATGACAGTGGAGTACCAATTCATTTAAAAACACACACATATGTACATGTACATATCCACAGCTACATGCATGTTCAAAATCTTCTGTAAATAACTTTGTATCTATGAATTTATATGTAAATAGTTTTATCACATTAAGGTAGATAGAGTTGGAAAGATGTCAGAAACCATTTAGGCAGAAGGGGAAAAGAAAGCTATCAGCATTTGTTAGTGTGTATGCCCCTCCTGGGCACTGGGTCTTGTGATCACCTCATTTGAGAGTAATCCCGAAAACTTGGAGTCATGAGCTTCCTACAATCAGTGTATTGAGGAATCCAAACTCTCTGTGGGCCCAACATGAAACAGTTTTATTTTTTCTAATGACCTTGCCAGCCAACCACATTCTCTATTCTGAGCAGTAGGGACGTTTAATGACATCTCAGCTTCTGATTTTTCAGTCGGTTTTTTGAAGTGTCTCATTTGGGTTCTTAAGAATCAGTCCTGTTTATGTAAAACCTCCCATCTAATTCCTAATAGCCTCTGTCGTTTCCCCTGCCTGGGTGGGCTAGGTCTGTGGCTGTGGTGGCTTTGGGATTAGGAGCGATGGGCTGGGTGGTCTCCTCTGACACACTTCCTCCTGCCCCCTTCTTCCTTTCTGGTTGTGGCTGGAAGCAGAGAGTAGAGAGTTTTTTTTTCACTGAATCCTCTGAATGAGATCATAGTTCCTGTCTTAGAGAACTATATACTCTGTTTTGACTCACATCTTTGGGCTTTACATTAATGACTTGTGGCTCCTACCTGCTTGCCTATCATCCTGGGCAAACCCCTTAGGTATGTATGGTCCCTTGTGAGATCTGTTCTCAGTGCTGTGGTGTGGGTGCCTCTTTGTTCTCAGGTGAGGCTGTCCCTAGTAAGACAGTTATTGCAAATTTCATCCATCTCCCATAATTGAGTTTGGCATTTAGGTCTCCATCTGCATACCTCACTGGATTTGGGAATGTGAGGGGGGCTGCTGTAGACTGAACTCTAGTGACCACCCCCAATTTGTATGTTAAAACTAATCACTAAGGTAATGGTGTGTGGAGGTGGGTGCTTTGGGAAGTGATTAGATCATGAGGGTGGACCCTTCATCACTGGGATTAGTGCTCTTATACATGTAGCAGAAACCCCAGAGAGCTCCCCCTTCCACCACATGAGGACACAGTGAGAAGAAGGCTGTGAACTAGGAAGTAAGTTCTCAGCCAGCATGGAATCTGCCAACACCTTGGTCTTCCCATCCTCCAGAGCAGTAAGAAATAAATGTCTGTTACTTAGTCACAAATATGTGTAATAAAGACAAAGCATTTGTGACATTTCATGGAGAAAGTTATCAGTGTCATGTCCAGTCACCCCATCCCTCATGACAATTCTCTTGCGTTTGATGAAAAAAAGAGGAAGCGGTATGTGTTGTTGGCTGAAGCAGTGATGGAGTTCACAGAGTCTTTTAACAAGTGTTTATTAAATGCTTACCATTTAAATGTTTACCATTTTGATTTCAAGTGTGGATAATTCCGTAAATAACCTTACATTAGGTAGAGGTAGAAAAACTTGAAACTCCACTACTCAGCTATACCAAAAAAAAAAAAAAAATGTGTAACTTCTTTTTTTCTTTAACTGAGTTTCATAAACTCTTATCCTGCTGTATGTTGACTAAAGACAGGGGGTGGTATTTAAATCTTCCAGTTAATATTTCACTCTTCGGGGGCTTGAACAGTCCTTTATACTTGTTAGAGCTCTTTGGGCAAATGGGGTCTCTCAGTCTATGAGCATTTCAGTGCCCCACCTCACCCACGTCCATTCATTCTTACAGAGGCATTTATGGGACCTTTGTAGCAATGGGAGGAGGGGCCGCAGAGACAGGCAGTGACACCTAATGGGTCTAGTCTGGTGGGGAGCACTGACTATTTGAAGCACCTTGTAGGTACCCACAGGTGTAGGCCATAATCTCGGATGTTTACCTCTAGTAATGAATTCTAATATTCTGTGTTTCCATTTCAAATACAATTAGACAAAACCCTCTTGACCCTTTAAGCACCTTGGAATCTCATCACTGGGGATACAGAAACTCCTGGCTCCCCTGAATAATATATTTAGGACCCCACTCATATTCAATAGTATTAGCTATTGTCTAATCATGGTCTCATACACCTATGCCACACTGTTGATGACCTCTCACTTGGAAGCATATGGTCTCCCCAGGACAAAGTTGGAAAGATAGGTCACCAGTCTCAACCCTCCAGGGTTCTCCACATATGTGAGGGCATCTCTGCCGTGACCCCCCATTATAAAAGAGTCCCACAGATGTGGAAGAGAAGATCTAGGTCTTACCTTCTCACTCTTCTCCAGCCCGTACGCCTCTAGGCTGGAGGCTGCCAGGCTCCTACGTCCTGTCAAATAGGAGAGGACCTATTTGTTCCACCTCCCTCATGTTCCTTTTCTTCTTGGGGACACCAGACCTCATGGTTTAGCTTTCAGCCTCGGTGGCATGATGCTAGTGTAGCAATAGAGACCAGCTTACTGATAAAAGGAAACATACTGGGTGAGTTTTTTTTTTTTTTAACAAATATTACTATTTTTATCAGTATAAAGAACTTTTCATACATTATCCCAATGGAGGGTCTATAAGGCTAAGAAAATACCAAGAAATTTAATGCAAGAGATTTTGGAAGGAAAGAAAGTTCTAAGCCTCTGTAAATCTTGTTCTAACACTTTGGCCAACTATAAAGACCTAATACCCCAAACCAATGAAACATTAAATTACACATATTTCCTCTTCCTGACACAAAAACACAGTAGCTTGCATACATTTCAGAGAAGAAATCTATCCTGACGTGTGTTTGAAGCTACATTTTTAACATTACAGGTGGATCAGTAAGAATTCTAGCTAAGTACAAATTTTTATGGTTGCATAAGTAGAAATTCAAAGCATATCCTAAGGTTGAAAATAATCAAGTCAATGCCTAGTTTTCTTTGTGAATGAGAGACAGAGCTAGAAATTAACCATTAGCTATGGATGCTGTCCCTGTGATACAATGACTGAGATTATGGATTAAAACTGAAAGACATGAAATTTACTATTAAACATTTACACTATTCCTGTGAAACTCCAGGATCAAAAACAATTTAGATTTAACAATCTCCAGAAAAATCTATATTTCCCTGAAAGGCTATTTTAGTGTTCATTCCCTATAAAGATGTAGTTTCCTTAGAGCTGATGGGAATTTAAATTTAGAAATAAACTTTTGTATAAAAAATTAGGTTCAAATTCTTAAAAATAAAGATGTTCATAGTATTTTTTTTTTTTGAAACAGAGTCTTACTTTGTTGCCTTAGGTAGAGTGCCATGGCATCACAGCTCACAGAAAACTGGAACTCTTGAGCTTAAGGGATCCTCTTGCCTCAGCCTCCCAAGTAGCTGGGACTACAGGCACCCACCACTACACCCAGCTATTTTTAGACACTGGGCTTGCTTTTGCTCAGGCTTGTCTTGAACTCCTGAGCTCAAGCAATCCACCTACCTTGGCCTCCCAGAGTGCTGGGATTACTGGATAGAGCCACCTTGCCTAGTGAAATAATGTGAAAATCTAAATATTTCACATTATTTGCCATGTGTTGTCATAGTTCCTGTCATCAGAGAATTTCTGACCTTAATGCAGAGGCATGAAAAAAAAAGGTCAAAAATATTTTTTACATGAAAACTGGTGGTATCTTTTGCCTGCAAATCTAGCTAAGAAATAATTAAATCACATGCTTTGAGCATTGATCTATGGGGTAGAGTCAGCTTGTTTGGGAAAAATTATTTTGAATTGTTCTTTCAGTATTAGAGATAAAACTACCTGCTAAAAGGAGGATGGGGGGATAGTGTTCTGTTGTCACTGAATGAAAAGTGAGGAACCCACGAAGACTCCCTCTATGAAGACCCCTGTGTGAGCATCACCCTGGAAGTGAACAGAGGAGAAAATCTCAAAGAAAATTCCCAGTCACAGGGTCTGGTATCCATGGCCAGCAGAAGACTGGCCTACAGCCAAGGACAATATCTACCACAGCATCTACTGGACTTACCAAAATCATCTTAGAAGCAAAAGAAAATTTTAGAACCAGGGACTCAGCAGTGGGAAAGATGCCATTCAGCCTATGTCACAAATATCATCAACTTGAATGCAAAAAATAAATAAATAAATAAAAATTGTCTAACCTAAATTTTATTTTATCCTAGGTGCTACTATCTTGAATCCAGAGGAAACTAGCCTAAAGGTATCACGTAACTAAGAACCTTAGGCTGTTCACACCAGAACACTTGGCTACTGCTTGGTAAGCAGCTAAGATGTGCCAAGCGACAGCCTGGGAGGTGTTTCAAAGGCACAGTTCTGTATCTGGAGAGACTGAGAGCTTATGAGAGTTAAAGAAATGATATATATTTCTGAAATAACACTAATGTTTCAAAATCATGGAAAAAGTACAAGTGATGTTGTAAGAGAAAGAAAATTGGTTCGTGGAGCAGATTTTGAGAGCAGAAGGAGATGACTTGCTCACCATGAGGCAGTCAAAGTCAAGTTCAGATGTGTGGTTGAAGGGCTGGGGTCAGGGCTAGA
Organism: Galagoides demidoff; assembly: GCA_963574575.1. Taxonomy (NCBI): domain Eukaryota; kingdom Metazoa; phylum Chordata; class Mammalia; order Primates; family Galagidae; genus Galagoides; species Galagoides demidoff. The sequence goes on along the minus strand of CAUYQV010157104.1, from coordinate 12,823 downwards.
GAAAGGGATTTGCACACCAAGGGACAGTGGAAGGTGGATCATGGCCCTACTATGCTTATGTCCTAATCCCCTGAACCTATGAAGGAAAGTCACCTTATGTGGCAAAAAGGTCTTTGCAATGGTGATTAACGTAAGCATCTTGGAATGAGAAGATTATCCTGAGTTATCTAGTGGGACTGATGAATCACAGGCCTTCTTATAAAAGAGATGAGGGAGCTCAGAAGGAGGGAAGAGATAAAATGAGGGAAGCAGGAGCTGAGTGATGTGAGGAGAGGTCATAAGCTGAGGAACGCAGGCCACTTCCAGGAGGGACCCGCCTGCTGGCATCTTGACGTTGGCCCTGTGAAACTGATTTTGGGCTTCTGACCCCCAGAACTGTAAGGTAATAAATTGTTGTTGTCTTAGGTTGCCAAGTTTGTGGTAATTTGTAGCAGCAGCCAAGGGAAACAGACTCGGACGATTCTCATTTGTTTAAGGTACCACGTCCTTTCTTACGTTTTGAGAATTTTTAGTTGTGCTTCATAGCCTACCCCAGAGTGGGGGAAGAAATGTGATTCCAGCAAGGAAACCCCCCAAATTCAGAATCAGACATGGGCTTCGTTAGAACATAGCTGGTCTGCTGCTTTGCACTGTCTCCCTTTGAAGGCGAGGACTGTCCTCATGAACTTTGCAGGGCCGGGGACTGTTGTGGTATCTGACACAGCGAGTATTTAAAATACTTCTGTAGTAGTTCCAGCTAAAGGGCATTGTAAAATATTATTTTTCTAATTCTACGAAAATATTAGAATATATATATATATATATACTTTCTTCAATATAAAAAGAAAATTCATTCTTATTTTGTCTCGGGAGACATTTTCATGGAAAAAGATTTTAAGTTCTTAAGTCTGTGTATGCTGGTTGGGGGAAGGGTTTGTGCACATATACCTGGGTGTGAAAGATGTCCAAAAGTCACTCACCTTCGAAGGATACTGAAATACACACATGCTGAGTGAAGAAAGGGATGGGGAACAAATGTTTCCAAAACAGCAAATCAAGTCATTTGGTGGAGAAAACAATGTACAGTGAAGTTGCTTCATAGTATGGAAAGCAAAGAACTAAGTTGCACATCTAATTTTTTGCATTTCAGACTCAAGCAATCACATAGAGAAGGCCGTGGAGCCTTTTTTTTTTTTCTGTTTGTTTTCTCTCCTACGACACTCAGTGAACTGCATCAATGAGGACTAATATCTTAGCACCAGGCTACATCTTGCACCTATTATCTGTCCCAGATGACAGTAAAAAGTTAATGGAGCATCCCCCTTCAGGCCCCTAATGGCACGACTTTGTTTCAGAACACCTGAAGGAATGTCTGGGTGAACCCCCCCTCGCCCCAAGCACCTGACAAGACAGGGGTAGGGGGCCCAAGAATAATGGCCGTGTCACCGCCACGTGATTTATTGCGATGCTTAATTATGTCTATAGGGCACCATCTGGAGACCCAGTTTGTGCTCCTTACAAACCAAAATTAAAGCCAAAATGTGCCTTCTGAACTCAACCAAGCCCCATTTAGGGCTTTTCACACCTAGAGAACATTTCCCTATGCTCAGCCCCACATCCTATTCTTGTTGTTTCAGTTTAGAGGGTCCCAGACACACAGCAACTCTCATTCTAGACACAATGGGCTCTCCTTTCTTGAGCTGACCATGTTATCCAGAGTTAAACAGGTAGCAAATTTTGCATTATGCCCAAAACTCAACAGTGGAGTGAAATAATCTTGAGCATGTTTCTGAATTGTCACTGGCCATCAACCAAATGTATTTTGTCTATTGGCATTTGATTTTTTTTTTTATTACTGATTATCAATAAGCTAGTAATTTTCCACAAAATATTTGCTGAAAAGGGATGATGGCAAATCAGTACCAAATGATAAAAATTGTTTTAAAATATTACCCAGTTTTCAAATCCATTGCCATCTATTCTTCGAATCTTTTTAAAAAAAAAAAATCATATTACTGTGCAGAGTTGATTTAAGAAATGCTTACTCCTTTCAATTAAAACCCAGAGCATTAATCAAATGTTTGACACTATAAATGTTTCCAATTAACATCTAGCTTAAAACCACATGTGTTCCAAGTGAAATTCTAAAGATCTATCTGTACAGGTGACCCCAGAGAAACCATTAACACATGGCCAGAGACAGCAAGAAACAGTCTCCATTTGTGAGACTGAGATAAAGCGTCAGTTTATGACTGATAGTTAAGTCAAACATCCCTTTCAGATGTGGGCTTCTTAAGCTAGACGTTGGGTATTTCTCACCCAGTCAAAAAAAAAAAAAAAGAATTACAAAAACAAATATATAGAGAGAAATTAAAAACAATCTGATTGGGATGAGCAGTAGTTTCAACTCTAACAGAGGGAATGATTGATCACAATATGGGCCTAGTCAGTAAGAGAGATTTTTCAAGCAGGTTTTTGTTTTTTTCCACTTTCTTCTGCAGATGCTGCAAACTCAAATACCTCCAGGGTCCAAGCAGGCAGCATAAATGAATGAAATGGGAGTGTTGGGGGACTGGAGCCCTCAGTGCACTGAAGGGCATGCCTCCTGCCTAAATGGGAGAGTTCCAGCCAACTCTTGTCATGTCAAAATGGAAGCCTGGTTGGACCAAACATCCTGCTATTTCAGAAATCAGAAGGGAACTCATACATTTTAAGTGACGGCAATTAATTCAATGAAGACAAAAACAATGGCACAGGGGTCTCTGCAGCCAGCTCGTGACCTATGTGTCTACTATGGGCCAATTTAGGATCTGGGCTAGTATGATCAGAGATAGGAAAGGCCAAGATTCTGACGAAGGGAGCCCTTTTCAGTAATATGTCAGCACACTGTCAGCTTGGGCAGCATGGTTTGGCTGACTCACTGTGGAATCCACTAGCTCCTAGCAGAGAAAGACAGAGCAAGCACATGCTTCCCAAATCATTTCTCAACTGATCGGTCAAACTTAGTTAAATTATTCCAGGTGCACTATGCAGGGGGTTATTATGGCCATAAGGAAAATGGTAACATTGAGACAAGCCCATTTGCCCAGTGTCCTGATGAATTGCATTCTCTCTCCTCCATCTCACAGCAGCCCATTAGCAGCTGGGGTTGTCAATCCCATAGTGAGGGCTGGTGAGACACACCTAGAGCTGGTCTGCTGTGGCTAGAGAGGTGTATATTTCTCTCTCTCTCTTTTTCCCTTCAAATATCTTTCCAAAAGAGAAAAAGCAGAAGATGACCATAATAAGATAAATGCCTGGCAGGTTACACAGAGCAAAATATTTGACATTCAGAAATGATTTCAAGACCTAAAAAGCTGTTACAAGTTTGTGCAAAGATTTTTTTTTCTTATGAAAAGCAAAGCCAAGGTCAGCATGCCTTTGGTGGAAATTGTTCAATGGCTTTAAAAAATAAGAAAAAATGATCATCATAGCTTATCAAGGAGATTACTCAGTTCAAAACTAGAGCCAGAAGATCTGGATTCTAGTTCTTTGCTCTGCTTTCTAACTAGCTATATGGATAATGTGCATTATTCCTCTTATCCTTGGTTTAAAAATATATAATTGGTCAGGAATACCAAATTTTAATACATAAAATATACCTAACAACATATAAGCAAATAGGATCAGATAAAATCTTGAAGAAATTTATAAGCATTAGCTGTGTCTTTACTCATCAAGGTAATTTATGTGTTATAGTATTTGAATTTTTTCCTGAAAGCTTTTTCTTGGTTTCCTTTAGGATTTTTTTTTTATTACAAATGCCAGGGAACCCAATTAAAATCGCTTATGCCAAAAAAATTGTTATCTTTCACAGCAGTCTGTGTGTGGACTTCAGGTATGGCTTAATCTAGGTGCATATTAATGCCACCAGAACCCAATTTCTTTCTTCACATCTCAGCTCTATCCTTCTCCATGTTGGCTTCCCTCTTTATAGTTGGATTCCAGGGGCTATAAACTCAATCCTTCCAGGTTCAATTCCACTAGAAAGAAAGACCCTCTTTTCTTCATGTAGAAGTCTGAGAACTGGGCCTGAGTAAGTTTTAACTTTACTGATAATTTAGTCTGAATGGTTTCACCAATCTGTATGTCTAGGGTAATGTGATGCCTTGACTGGTCAGACCTAAGTCACTTAACCCCTTTGAAACTGGGGCTACAATTAGCCCCATCTCAGAATATGGGGTTCTTTTATCAAAATTAGGGGAGAATGGGTATTCATTATACTCTATGATGTGAAATATATTTTGTTTTAGAGTTTCTGGCTTAAGGCAATGATTTAGACAGTTTAATGTCTTGAACAAAGGTTAAATTAAAAGTCTGTTTTCCTAAAGAAACTGATTTGCCTTACATTCCTTTCTCCGACTATGGGAAAATTCTAAAAACAATTTTCTCCCAGAGTTTATTGCCCCCAAACCAGTACTTCTGAATAAATAAAATGTATATTTTTAATGTATATTTACTAAGTTGTGCAACCACCACAACTAATTCCTGAACATTTTTATCACCCCTGAAAGAAATCCCCATCCAGGAGTAGCCACTTGTCACCCATTCCACCCCAGCTCCAGATAACCACTGATTTACTTTCTGTCTCCATGGATTTGCCTAGTCTGGGTATTTGATATGTACCTGTATTAATCATATCTTTTGTTTTCCCTATTTTGAGGCCTTAACATTTGGGGTCTTGCTTGTCCTGAAGGGGCTGCTCCTTCCCACTTTAGTCAGTTCCTGAAGACAATAAACAACTTGCCCACTTTTAAAATGTAAACCAATCAAGTCTGCACTCCCAACCACCCTCTCTACAGGCGCTCACTCTATGCTCCTAAACCAGGGCCAGGCACCAGAGGATTAGAGACATCCCTTATACTCCAGAGCCTGATGAAATTATTCCAATTAGCCCATCATAAATCTGCCCACTCTTATCATACCTTGCTTATTTCTTTGCACAGAAACCACAATAAAGACTCTCACCTAAGCACCCCTTTTGACTCTTGCGTAATCCAGGTGTTTTCTCATGCGGTGCCCTGGGGTGTGGCATGCTCTTTCTTCTTGGGATCTGTGAGCAACAAACGACATGGTCCATTACAAAAGTTTTGAGATACACAAAAATCAAGAAACACAAAATACACGTGGATGGAAACAAATGAAACCTTCCCAGCAACACTGGTAAACTGAGTAAGCTGAACTGTGCGCGGGTGAGTAAGAAAGGATGCTTCTTGGAAGGGAAATAATGGCCCATAGCAGAGTCTGTATGGAACTTTTATAGTGACCTTCTTATCATCTCAATGGCAATCATCTCCGGATGTGTTAGCATTGCCGTATCTAAGAAGTAATAAAACTCATATTAAAACATCATATAAATGCTGGCTTCTCTGACTTAGCATAATAAGTTTCTGAGGTTCATCCCTGATATAGGCCATTCCTTTCAATGACTGAATAATATTCCACTATACGGATATACTTCACTTGGTTTATCCATTTATCCCTTGGTAGACAGTTGGGCTATTTCCACTTTGAGCTATTAGGAATACTACTGCTACTATCAAATTTATAAGTGTATAAGCTTTTGTGTGGATATTTGTCTTCATTGTCTTCATTTCTCTTGGGTAAATACTCAGGAGTGAAATCCCAAGGTCATATGGTAACTCTTTATGTAACATTTTGAGGAACGGCTAAACTGTTTTCCAAAGTGACCATCATTTCCCATTTCCATTAGCAACGTTCAAGGGTTGTGATTTACCTACATCCTTGCTAAGACTTGTCTGTCATTTTGATCTAGCCGTCCTGGTGAGTGTGAAGTGGGATTTTACTGTGGTTTTGCTCTGCCTTTCCCTAGTGACTAACAATGACAAGCATCTTTTCACGTGCTTATTGGCTATCTGTATATATATGTATCTTTTTTTGAGAAATATCTATTCAAATCCTTTGTTCATTTTTAATTAGGTTATTTATTTTTCTGTTGTATTATTTATATATGTTGGATAATAGACCTTTATGAGAGACTTGCAAATGTTTTGTCTTAAAATGAGTTTAATTTTTACTTTCTTGATCGTGTCCTTTAAAAGACAAAAGTGTTTTTTTTTTTTTTTTGATGAGTTTATTGAGAAAAAAACATTTCCACTTTCACCTCAGGTCCACTTCCTAGGGCCTACAAATTAACTGATAATAGAAAATTTCACAGGAGGAAAGACTAGGTTTATTTATTCCCTTACTTGCCAGCAACTCCTTCAATAACCAGAGACAATGGTTTATATACCAGATTTAACAAAGCACAAGGGAGAGGTTTACAGCTTCCACTGGGAAGATGTGGAAGGCTCTGTTGGGCTTTTGATGTTTGAGGGCCTGGGCAATGTGCTTCTATGGCAGGTGAATTCACAGGAAACTTCCTTGAAGAAGGGTTAATGGTGTCTGCATTTTCTGGTGGTGTGTTTCTTGTTTTTGTTTTTATTTATTTATTCATTTTTTGAGGCCAAGTCTCATTCTGTCACCCAGGCTGGATTGCCCTGGCCTCAGCCTACCTCACAGCAACCTGAAACTCCTGAGCTCAAGTGATCTTCCTGCCTCTGCCTCCTGAGTAGCTGAGATGACAGGTATCTACCAAAATGCTCATTTAATTTTTCTTTTTTTAGGAGAGACAGGGTCTCACTCTTGCTCAGGCTGGTCTCAAACTCCTGAGCTCAAGTGATCCTCCTGCTTCAGCCTCCCAGAGTGCTAGATAATAGATGTGAGCCACAGCACAAGGCCGGAGGTGCTTTTCATTTAGCTTAAGGTACTTTCTGCTTTTTCTTTAGCTTAAATGTTTTCACATTTAAAATAATCTTTTTATCCATTCTAGGTATTCAAGTATATCCCCTCCGTTTCTGGTTCATCTGTTTTTTCCTTTTGGTTGTTTGGGTGTGTATGACATCTAAGAAAAAAATGCTTAATCCAAGTTCACAAAAAGGTCTTCATCTAAGCTTTCTCAGAACATTTTTATAGATTCAGCTCTCTGTTTAGGTATTTGATCCATTTTGAGTTAATTTTTGCAAATGATGGGAGGTAGGAGTATAGCTTCTTACTTGTGCATGTCTCAATAATGTTCTTTTCTGTTGTCTTAGCACTGTTGTTGGAAATTAGTTGACCATATGTGCCTGTGTTTATTTCTAGACTCTTGATTCCACTCTAGGTCTGCTCTTATGTCAGTACCACACAGTTTTATTACTGTAGCTTCATAGTAAGCTTTTGGTGGTGTTCAGGACATGCCTACCCCCGAATATGGCTCGTTAGCATGTGAGAACACAGAAGTCAGAAGGTCACTCTCTCTTCCCCCTGCTTTCCTTTCTTGAAGCTGGTGAGAAAGCCTAGGAAGAACTTTTTGATTTTACCCTGAAGCAGGTCATCAAATTCCCAGAAGAAAGGTATTGAAGGCACAGAGATGCCAAGAAGAATCTCAACACACAGATTATTACCATTAGATCGTATTTCCTTTGTCCAATCATATTTCCTTACTACTATCCACTTCTTCCTTGAAGGACTTCAGGAAATTTTACCCAAAATATGACTCTTAGATATAAAGAGTATTTTGAATTAAAGGCCGTAGATATCACTAGGCCCTTGGAAAGGGCTTTCTCTCTATCTGCATAACCAGACAGACCCATCAAAAGAACAACTGACTTCCCTTCCTCTCCCTTCCCTGTTATCTCAAGACAGTAGAACTCTGTAATTTGACCACCCAAGGAACTACAACAAACTAGTGAACATATGGAGGTGGTCGACATAAGGAAGCAGGCCTGCTGTGCTGATACGTACATGTGGGGCATGTTCGGTCTATGAAAATTGGGTCAACTTCAGGATGTGGTCAGTGAGGGGAGGTGGTCAACTATGGAGGTTCCACTGTGTACTGTAGGAAAGAAGATCAAGAATGCATCCATATCTAACCCAAACCACTTTAAGATAATGCCTGTCTCTCACATTAATTTGATTTATAAAGAGAATCTTTTACAAGTCAGTCTGTTACCTCACCCAGTCATCCTCCCTAGTAACCACTTAATGCTCCTAAACAGAATACCTACCTATACTCATCTTCTTACCCCAGAAGGAAGGTATAAAAATTTCTGGACCCCATAGGGATATTGGGTAATCACTCTACGATTTTACCTTTGTCGGGTAAATAAACCTCTTATTCTTATTAATCTGCCTTTTTGTGAGTTGATCTTTCAGGGGAAAAGGGGATATTTGCTCTCACTCCCATATCCTCAAACCAAAGCATGAAATAGATACTATTTTTTGTTTCTTTGAATCTTCATTTTTTAAAAATGAATAATCCCTTTTTGTGTAAAAAATTTAAATAATATGTATAATTTTCTTCTGTTTATCTGTCTTTTGTTATAGGGGGCCCTCAGCCATGAACTCAGTGATAGGAGAGAAAAATAAACCTTTTGTCCCTTACACTTTGAGGTCTACCATAATGTTTTGGAAGAAGTTATTATTGCGAAGTTAAATTAAGAAATCATTAATTTTTTACTTTTAACGCATGGTTTCCAGATGATGGATAACTAAAGATGCCACCAGTCTCTCCTTCATACATCAGTCTCAATTTTGTGTCCTAGCCCTGTGGTTCTCTCATCAGGATCCCTAAGATGCATTTCTACAAGTTAATGATTTGGCTCCACCAAGCTTCCAACTCAGGTTCGTGTATTTCAGTGCAAACCTGTAACAATTTTATACAAGAAGATGGTCCTATGTTATTGGTTTCAATATTTTGCTTTGCAAAATATTAAAGCTTTCTCATTACCAAATTCAATTACTAAAGCTCCTCTTGAAGTTCATAACAAGTCATACTAAGCCTTGGTCAACATCAAGAAAGCTTACTCAGTTTTCAGTGGTACTTTAGATGATCAGTACCTTGAGGCTATAATTATTCCACATGATACATTAAAAATCAATTATTTTGGCTATAATTTGCATATCCTAAAATTTTTTCATTTAAAGTACAGACCTCCATTTTTTTTTTTTTTTTTTTTAGTATATGTAGAGTCATGCAGCTATAGTCCAACTTTTGAACATTTGGGACATTTCCATCACTCCATAAGGAAACCTTATTCACAGTCCACAGTCATACCTCATGCCCTCCATCCCCACCCAAGCCACCATGAGTCTACTTTCCGTGCTGATAGCAGTGTTTTTCAACCTTTTTGATCTCACAGTACACTTGAACCTATAGCTTAACTTTCATGACACACTTAAATTACATTGATTAAAAAGAAGGAGTTAAAAAAATACTTATTGTGCTTTGAACTTCTTCAGAAAATAATATAATTAAAGATATTTAAAATTTTTCACAGCACATCTAAGATTCTCTCACCACACACTGGTTGAAAGTCACTATTCTATGGATTTGTCTGGTTTACTATGGGCACTGGCTTCTTGGTGAACATAGCTTAGTAGGCAGAGATTATATTTAAGCCCCCTTTTATGAACTGAATGTTTGTGTTGCCTCCTTAAATTCATATGTTGAAGCCCTAACCCCCAATGTGATGGTATGTGTATTTTGAGATGGGGCCTGTGGATGACAATTAGGATTAAAGCGGTCATGAGGATGGGGTCCTCATGATGGGATTAGTGCTCTCAAATTAATTAAAAAGACACCAAAGAGCTCACATTCTCTTTCCATGTGCACACCACAAAGAAAGGCCATACGAGAACACAGTATAAGGCAGCTGTCTGCAAGCCAGAAAGAAGGCCTTTACCACAACATGCTGCAGAGGGAATAACCTGGAAAAAATGGGCTAGTCTTTTTGGGAACTGAAACCTGCATTCCTCACTCAGCTCAGTGGTTGAGAAGAGGAGGAGAATATCTCTTGGTCTTTTTACCATAGGAGATACCCCAAAGGAATCATCTGGGTGGAGACCACAAGATTGTTTTAGCCCAGGATGGGATTAATCAGAACCTTTAAAAGCTCTTTGCTTCTTCTCAGAAGGAGGGATTTAGATTTTGAGATAATAGCCTATAGTTTTCCTCCTTTGCTGGCAAAGTAATACATTTCTCTTTCCTTCTCCTCAAGCCACTTGTCCTGAGTCTTCTGATGTGGCTTTGGGGACATGTGCTGAGCTTTTAGTAAAAAAGTTAGCCATGCTGGTACTCTTGATGTAGAATTTCCAAACTCCAGAACTGTAAGAAAATGAATGTCTGTTGTTTGAATCATCCAGCATATGGGATTTTGTTAATGACAGCCAGGTAAAGTTTTCATCTTTTACTGTTTGATCAGTGTGTGACTTGGAGACCATTTCCACAATTCACGTAGTTTTCAAGATTGTCTTGCATGTTGCCAAGGACCAGTAGCTCAGAGCTGCCTTCTCCCACTGCTACTGAGAAGGTACAACTTTCTGTATGCTCGTGGTCTTCCCTGGACCACCAGGAATAGCTATGATTTTAACAGAATCGTTTTCTTTAACTGTCTCTTACCTTGTTCTTCCCATTAAACTTCTGAGTCTTTGGCCATGTTTGGTATTCACTTTGTGCTATTAGATACAACTGGTTGCTAGCTGACTGTTCTATTGCTTTGGATAAGAGCCTGGAGCATAAATTTCTCCTTTGTCTTGTTCAGACCATACCTCCCCTATCCCTATGGGATGGGTCCTGGGTCAGGACAGCTACTCTTCACTGGCTGTCCCACATACAGCCCCCTTCCTCTTCTCTAGTAAAGATCAGATTATATTGTTAATCTTCTTGTCATATCACTCTCAAAGACCTCACCCTGAGCTAGGTGTCAGCTCTGCAGTTATCTCCATCACTGTGCTTGCATTATGGATGCTGTCTTTAGTCAGTCTGATTTCTTTATCAGATCTTATTAAAGCTATTGGTGGTATTGTGAGAGGTAGCTTAGTTGAAACTAGACACCACCATCCATAAATGCATTTGACCTGGCACTTGGAAATTACAGGATGTCACAATATGCCCTACAGCAAACACACAAATGGAGTGGGGCTGTCTCCCCCTCTGTGGTACAGCTCTCTCTTATCCCTCAGGACATTTCAGGCTGCTGTAATATGTGGTTGGAGCGACTTTTGGCCCATATAAGAGGAAAACTCTCAACCTACCTATGCCATAGTAATTGTGATCTGAGAGACCAAATCTGATGCTTTTTTTTTTTTTTTTTTAATCAAAGATGGGCCGTAAGACTAAGGAAACAAAAGTTACCTATGGGTCTGGGGTTCAGAAATCAGCTGCCATGAAAACTCCCTTAATTTCTACAAGAAATTCACACTCTTGCTAAACTCCCTAACAATAGGAACTATGAGGCAGATTGTCAGACCCTTCCTAACTCTATTTTATAACCTAGACCATTACAGCTCTGATTGGACAGGGATCTTACAAACATTCTTTTCTAATAAGCAATTGATAAAGCCAGTTTTAGCAGCTTATATAGACTGTTAACAAACTGTCTTTGTGTCCTGTAGTTTCCTTTTTGATGTAAAGAGCTAAATTCCACCCTATTTTAATGCTAAAACCCATCCCAAAGTGAACACAAGTGTGCATATAAATGTATAGGTTTACCCACTGAGCTCCCCTCATAAATACATACAGATTTTCCCTCAAATCTGATGGGTACATGTCGCTACTATAAGATATGGACCCCGTGAAGGCTAAAACCCATCCTGCCTTCCCTCTTTGTAGAGAGAGCCCCTTTGGTCCATGGTGAAGACTATCTTTCCTTGGTTTACAAAGTGATATTACCAATCAAGCTTTTCTTTCTTTTATTTAGCCATCCTGGTGGTCTTTTGGACAGTAGTATTAATTAAATTTTGATTTTTTGGAATAAAACGTAATATAGATTAAAATTTTAATAATTTTCTCTTCTCACTGCAATAGATGGCCTTATGCACTTTCTGCCTAAACCCTAGGCTATTTGGAGATCACTCATCTCAAAGCCTATACACTAGTGTTTCTCATTCTTGGCACTATTAATGTTTTAGACCAGATAATCTTGTGATGGAGGGTTGACTTACGCCTTGTAGTCTTTACCAACTAGATACTAGTAGCCTCCTCTTCATGCCATGACACCCAGAAATGTCTTGAGACTTTACCAAATGTCCTCGGAGTGTGAGGGGCAGGGAACAAAACAACTCTTGGGTAAGAATCACTATTCTATGCAGATTAAATCCATAGAGGTCTGACGAATAAGTTTGCAAACTTGCCACTGAGAGCTTAACATTGGCAGCACTACACAAACAACTCAGTTTCGTGACCTTGGCACATCAGTTTCTCACAGCTGGCTTCCTATTGATGTGTGGTGGTGTCTTGCTGTGTTCATTATTGTTGTTGTATGTTTTTGTGTGCCACAGCCATAATGGTAGAACTTGAATTAGAGCAATGAGCAAACATCTGTAAATTTTTTCTTAAACATGGCAGGAGTGGAATTAAAATCAAGATATGTTAGTCCAAGTTTATGGGGATATTGCTATGAAGAAAACAGCAGTGTACAAGTGGGTTAAATATTTTTCTGAGGAAGAGAAAGCGTCACTGATGAAGAGAGGTCAGAGCAGAACTGACAAGACCATGCAAAAATTTGTCTTATCGTCATCAAAGTTGTAGGTTGACTATGAGAAGAAGCATAGCAGATCAAGCAAACAGTGCTAGAGAAACAGGTGGAAAAATCTTTTTCTTTTTTTTTAATTTTATTGAATGGTAACTATGTACATTAATGCCCTTCTGGGGTACAGTGTGGGGTTTTCACATGCAATCTGAAATACTTCCATCAAACTGATCAACACAGCCTTCATGTCAAAATCTTAACTGAAAATCTTGGCTGACAACTCATAGCTCTTG
>CAUYQV010157103.1:0-11294 GCA_963574575.1 Galagoides demidoff | reverse complement strand
TCCAAGTTGCAATTTTTTTTTTTTTTGAGACGGAGACTAAAGCTATCCCCCTGGGTAGAGTGCCATGGCATCACAGCTCACAGCAACCTCCAACTCCTGGGCTCAAGGGAGTCTCCTGCCTCCGCCTCCCAAGTAGCTGGGACCACAGGTGCCTGCCACAATGCCCGGCCATTTTTTGGTTGCAGCCATCATTGTTGTTTGGGGGGCCGGGGCTGGGGATTCGAACCCGCCACCTTAGGTATATGTGGCTGGCGCCCTAGCCGATTGAGCCACAGGCGCCGAGCCCCAACTTGCAATTATTAAAAGATAATTTATTTATTACATGATTTCATCTTTTTATTTAGTGATTTTATTTTATTTTTTTGAGACAGAGCCTCAAGCTGTCCTCCTGGGTAGAGTGCTGTGACATCTCAGCTCACAGCAACCTCCATCTCCTGGGCTCAAGCGAGTCTCCTGCCTCAGTCTCCCAAGTAGCTGGGACCACAGGTGCCTGCCACAGCGCCCGGCTATTTTTTTGGTTGCAGCCATCATTATTGTTTGGCCGGCCCGGGCTGGATTCGAACTGGCCACGTTAGGTGTACATGGCTGGTGCTGAGCCTATTTAGTGATTTTAGATGAAATCAAATCTATTGGGTGCCAGTTTTCCTGGCACGACCACAAAAATGTCTTGCTATCATGAAAGACTCATTCTGAATAGGAAGACTAGCCAGTGGCAGGAGACACAATGGCGTCTAGGGATTCAGCAATACAGATTATCTTCTTGTAAAAAAGTAAAGTTGAAGTCTGGGGAGTTTTCCCTTTTAATAAATTTTCAGTTACCTCTGCTGTTGTTGATTTTTTATTTTATTTTTTTGAGATAGAGTCTTATTCTGTCACCCTGGGTAGAGTGCCATGGCATTATATCCCACAGCAACCTCAAACTATTGGTCTCAGGAGATGCTTTTGTTTCAGCCTCTAGACTAGCTGGGACTAGAGGAGCCTGCTTCCATGCTCAGCTAGTTTTTCTATTTTTAGTAGAGAAGGGGTCTCGTTCTTGCTCAGGTTTGGAACTCCTTAGCTCAGGCAATCCATCCCCCTTGGCCTCCCTGAGTGCTGGTATTAGTCATGAGCCACCACCCAGCTTCTGCAGCTGCTGAGAAATATGCACAAATGTGATTTCCAAGCATCTGACCTTAGACAAGGCCCACACTGATGAATTTCAGTTCACTATCTTGTAACGTCCCTAAAGACTTTAAGATGTACTGAGTTTTCATATTAATAGAGAAATTAGTTTTTACCTACCATTGCCCTATCACAATGCTCATGGCACAAGATCTGTCTCCAAACATTACCCTCATTTACAAATGCCAGAATTTTTCTCTAGAGTAACAGGCAAAAAATGTTTAATAAATATATACCTGGCCTGAGGTAGTAAGAAAGGTGTAAGAAAGGTAAAAAAATAAGACAAAAAGCCTGGGCACTGTGGCTCAGGCTTATAATCCCAGCACTCTGGGAGGCCGAGGCAGGCGGATTGCTTGAGCTCAGGAGTTTGAGAGTCTAAGCAAGTGTAAGACCCTGTCTCTAAACAATAGCTGGGTGTTCTGGCAGGGTCCTATAGTCCCAGCTACTTTCAAGAGAATTAATTGCTTGAGCCCAAAAGTTTGAGGTTGCTGTGAGCTATGATGCCATGGCACTCTATCTAGGGCCACAAAGTGAGAATTTTGTCCTGAAAAAAATAATACACTGGCTAACAGTATATGAACAGGACAAATTGAGATAAGAAAATCATATTACAAACCAGATAATTTTCTTAGACTTCTAAACAAACCATGGTATATACTGCTTCATATCATGATCTGAAAAGTCTTTCCCTAATTTTGTAAAATTCCTTTATTGCATTTATTACATAATAAATATTTCCACACAATAATCTAGATTCTATTTTTAAAAATATTTTAGGAAACTTAACTAAATGACATTTCTAGAACTTTTTCTTGGAGACAGAATCTCCCTTCCTCCTGCTCAGGCCAGAGTGCTGTGGCATCAGGTTAGCTTCTTTTTTTTTTTTTAATTTTTTTTTATTTTGAGACAGAGTCTCACTTTGTTGCACTAGGTAGAGTGCGGTGGCATCACAGCAACCTCGAACTCCTGGGCTCAAGCGATTCTCTTGTCTCAGACTCCCAAGTAGCTGGGACTATAGGTGCCTACCACAACACCTGGCTATTTTTAGAGATGGGGTCTCACTCTGGCTCAGGCTGGTCTCGAACCCATGAGTTCAGGCAATCCACCCACCTTGGCCTCCCAGAGTGCTAGGATTACAGGCACGAGCCACTGTGCCTGGCCTATCACCCAAACAGATGGCAACACTGGCACCAACCACACCACCAATCTAATTTTTCCTTTTTTAGTAGAGAGCAAATCTTCCTCTTCCTCATGTTGCTCTCAAAATCTTGAGCTCAAGTGAATACTCCACCTTCACCTCCTAGAGTACTAGGAATATTAATGTGAGCCACCACACACTGTAGGATGTGATATTTGGAGCAGCCAAGAAAGAAATGAAGTGTGCTATTAACATGGTCTTTCCTAACCAAGTTGAGGGATTTTAGTGCATAATTCTGTTATCTTAGAGACTCAAGCTGCATTGTGTGGCATTTGACTAACACCTTTTGGATCTCTACCTTCCCTTTTCCTGTTCTGCCCATCTGGTTGACTAACAGCAATGCCTGAGTGCTCTATCCTTTGGTAACAGCTGTAGGCTTAAACCACAAGTGGAGACTCTACCTCCACCCCACGCTTAAAATTCATAACAGCCCACACTTGCTACTTTCTCTTAAGCCATGTATGCACCTGCCGGTTTGTTAGGACTATTCCGCCTTCCTCAGAAACCTCACTGTGCAATACAAATTCTCACACCTGTACTGTGTATATCCATCATTATTCTCAATATCCAAAGCAAAGGTTAGGTATATGTGAACAAGCAAGGTGCAAGGGAGTGAAAAGTGCAAGCGGAGGACAGTGTTGTAAGAGTAAATACAGGTGGTTCCTAGTTTATCCAGTGAAACAAAGTCTGATTTTCAGTTCTGAATCTTAAAAGGAAATGCATCAAGAATAATATTTTGGGCGGCACCTGTGGCTCAAAGGAGTAGGACACTGGCCCCATATAGCAGAGGTGGCAGGTTCAAACCTGGCCCCAGCCAAAAATCTGCAAAAAAAAAAAGAATAATATTTTAAAATTATGTCACTAAGTCCTATAAGGACAATAAGGAAATCGAGTTATTTTTATGCATATTGCCCAGACTTTTGTTCATTTCATAATTTCTATATTAGTATACACACATTTTTGTTTAAGAAAAATACAGGGGCATGCCAAGGGACATACATGACACAGGAGAGAAGCATGTAGAAATATCATCACCCTGCATTAATTTTACAAGGAGGAACCTGTGCTGAATGGTCTAGGAATGAAGACTGACACCACAGTTGTACAATATGTACTGTTCACTGCCATCCTGTGTAAATCAGACAATATTAACCTCAAAGGAAAAAGGCATGATGACTAAGGTCTATAATCCCAGCATGAGACCATATTGGGAGAACTTCTAGAATCCAAAGTTTGAAACCTATCACAAACAAATTAAGAAAAATCAGCTGGACCAAATATGGTGTACTGTAATCCCGGCTATCTGAGAGGTAGAGAGAGCAAGATAGCTGGAGCCCATGAATTATGGGGGCAGTGGGCTATTGATCATACCAGTTCATGTCACCATGTAAGCATAAAATTATTAAAAGAAAATTTATAGTATAATTTCATTTTCAAATTAATTTTGGATGAAATCAAATTTACTGGTGCCAGCCTTTATGGGACAACCACAAAAACATCCTGCTTTCCTGAAAGAATGTCACTTTGAAGTAGAAATACCAGCTGGAGGTAGGTAGGACAAAAGCCTCTAGGGATTCAGCAATACATATTAATTCCTTGTGACCAAGTCAAGTTCAAAGATTGGAGGATTTCCCTTCTCATCAACTTTCCATTTACCCCTGCAGACACTGATTAGCATGCATACATGTGACTTCTAAGCATCTCATCTTAGGTAACGCACACATTAATAAATTTCAGTTCATGGCATAGCGCTCGTAGCACAGTGGTTACGGCACTGGCCACATGCACCGAGGCTGCTGAGTTCAAACCTGGCCCGCGCCAGCTAAAACAACAATGACATTTACAACAAAGAAAATAGCCGGGCATTGTGGTGGGTGCCTGTAGTCCCAGCTACTTGGGAGGCTGAGGCAAGAGAATCACTTGAGCCCAAGAGTTTGAGGTTGCTATGAGCTGTGATGCCATGGCACTCTACCCAGGGTAACAGCTTGAGACTCTGTCTCAAAAGAAAAAAAAAAGAAAGAAAGAAATTTTAGTTTACTATCTTGTACTATCCCAAAGCTATCCCTAAAGGCTTTAAGATGCACTGAATTTTCATATTAATAGAGAAATTAGTTTTTACGTACCATTGCCCTATCACAATGCTCATGGCATAAGATCTGTCTCCAAACACTACCCTCATTTACAAACACCAGAATTTTTTTCTAGAGTAACACAGGCAAAAAATGTTTAATAAATATACACACTGGCCTAGGGTAGTAGTAAGAAAGGTGTAAGAAAGATAAAAAATAAGACAAAAATGTTGGACACTGTGGCTCAGGTTTATAATCCCAGCACTCTAGGAGGCCAAGGCAGGCAGATTACTTGAGCTCAGGAGTTTGAGTCTAAGCAAGAGTAAGACCTTGTCTCTAAATAATAGCTGGGTGTTCTGGCAGGCTCCTATAGTCCCAGCTACTTTGAAGGCTGACTCAAGAGAACCAATTGCTTGAACTCAAGAGTTTAAGGTTGCTGTGAGTTGTGACACCAGGGCATTCAACCCCAGGGTGACTTAGTGAGACTCTGTGTCAAAAAAAAGCCCCCAAACAAAAACACATATATAAACCAGAAAATGAACTATGGTATATATTGCTTAATACCATAATCTGAAAATTATGCTTCCATAATTTTGTAAAAATTCCTTATGTGCAAGCCCTTCATCATATTTATTATTAAATAAACACTGCCACATAATAATCTAGATTTTACTGTAAAAAAATATTTTAGGAAATTTGAGTAAGTGGTATTTCACCTTTTTTGGGGGAACAGAACCTCACTGTGTTATCAAGATTAGAGTGTTATGGCACCAGTGACCCTCACAGCAACCTCAAGCTCCTGGGTTCAAGCCATCCTCCTGCCTCTGCCACTCCACTAGCTGTGAGTACACATGCCTGGCATGCTACTGGTGAATTTCTCTATTTTTAGTAGAGATCAGGTCTGTTTTTTTTTTTTTTTGAAGGAGAATCTCATTTTGTCACCCTCAGTAGAGTGCCCTGAAGTCACTGCTCACAGCAACCTCAAACTTTTGGGCTTAAGTTATTCTCTTGCCTCAGCCTCACAAGTAGCTGAGACTACAGGTGCACTCCACAACGCTCGGCTATTTTCTTTGTTGTAGTTGTCACTGTTGTTTTAGTAGGCCCCAGGTGGGTTCAAACTTGCCAGTCCTGAGAATATGTGGCTGGAGCACTAACCAGTGAGCTAATGGGCACCTAGCCAAGAGACCAGGTCTTGCTCTTACTGGGGCTGGCTTTAAACTATTGATCTTAAGCAATCCTCTCACCTTTGCCTCCCAGAGTGCTGGGATTTGAGCTGTGAGCCCCTGTGCTTGGTGTCACATTTTGAACAGTCATACCTTGGGATGACTTATGTGTATAGAATGTACTATACTATTAAAATGAGAAAAATTCAGGTCTTTCATAACCAAGTTGGAGGAGTTCAAGAGAAAACACTCTTATTTTAAAAAGTCAAACTGTATTGTGTGCCATTTAAATATTAGCATCTTTTATACCTGAGGGTTCCCTCTTCCTAGTCTGCTCATCTGGTTGGCTAACGGCAATGCCTGATGCTCTTTCCTTTGGCACCAGTTGCAGTTTTAAACTAATGGGGATGCTCCACTTCCACTCCAACCCAAAACATTATAACACCCCGCACGTGACAGTTCCTTTCAAGCCCTATCAGGACCTACTGGTGTGGGGGAAGAAGGGGGGACTAATCTGCTTTCCTCAGAAAGCCTCACAGTATGATACAAATCCTCACACGTCTTCCATGTATAGCATCATTGTCAATATCCCAAACAAAGGTTAGGTGCATGTGAACAAGTAAGGTCCAGGGGAGTAAAAACTGCAACCTGGGAACAGTGTTACAAGAGAGAATATAAGTGGCTCCTCATTTATCCAGCAAAAAAACATTCCCATTTTCAGTGGTGATTCTTAAAATCCATGAGGGAGAATATTTAAACATTATGTCACTAAGTTCTGTATGGAGAAAAAAAGACACAGTGTCATTTTTATCAGTATTGCCCACATATTCTTTTTTTTTTTTTTTTTGAGACAGAATCTCACTCAGGCACCCTGGGTAGAGTGGCATGGAATCATTCCTCACAGCAACCTCAAACTCCTTGAGCTCAAGTGCTGCTCTTGCCTCAGCCTCCTGAGTAGTTGAGACTACAGGCACCTGTCACAATGCTCAGCTATTTTTAGATTGCTCTTGCTCAGGCTGGTCTCCAACTCCTGACCTGAAGCAATCCACCTGCCTTGGCCTCCCAGACTGGTAGGATTACAGGTATGAACCCCTGTGCCTGGACTCACATATTCTCTTTTTTAAAGTTAAGTTAACTATTACTATGTGTGCATTTTTGTTTAAGGAAAAGGCAGGTGCATGCCATGGGTCCTACTTGGCACATGAGGAAATGTAATCATTCAGAGCATTTCATTCACAGTCATGTATGTTTAAGGGTGTAAGAAACTCTGCTATATTTATGGGACTCAAATAAGTATCCTAGGGCAGAGTGTAGAAAGAATAACTGATCTTCTAAGGATTACCTCTTAGTAATCCTACTCAACTAAGTGCATGTACCCAAAAGAATATCTTCTTTGATTTTACATACAAAAATATTGTTCTAGATGCTTAAACCATAAGGGCTTAATGGTTTATAATTATTGTCTATTATGAAGTATCCTCAGGTGCTCAGGTGGAATAAAATAATGTCAGTAGAAACACTGTGACTCAGTTACAGCTATGAAAAAATATTAACTTTTATTAGTTCAAACTGGGGAATTTTGATGTATCCTGAATAAAACAGTTGCAAATTACAATACCAAGAGGTAAATGAAAATCGCCCTCAAGAACATGCTCTACTGGTAGTTTTGATGAAACTGTTTACTCAAATATAAGTTTTCTCTCTTCACTTTCTAAAAAAAGACTTTTGTATTCAATGTTTGATAAACAAGATATATTGCCATTCAATGAAGGTGATTACCAGTATCCCTACATTATTTCTACAACCTTTATTAGTCCTTAAGAACCCACTATTGTCTTCCCATATAATTCTCAAGGTCCAAAGCTTGTGGCCTGTTATATTCTCTGATTTGGTAGAACATTTGGTTCCAATAAGCCACCATGCATTAAAGAGAAGTCTGTGATGAAAACTCAAGGTATGAAGACTGACACCACAGTTGTACAGTATTCACCACACACTGCCATCCTGTGTGTATCAGGCAACATTTAACTTCAAAGGAAAAAGTCATGACAACGACTAACATCTGTAATCCAAGCATGGTAGGAGACCATGTTGGGAGTATAGCTAGAATCTACAGTTTGAGAACAGCCTGGAGAACACAGTGAGACATTTCCTCTGAAAAACAAATTAAGAAAAATAAGGTGTACCACGATTTCTAGCTATCTGGGAGGTACAGAGGACTGGATGTCTTTTCTGTCCAGTATGTCTTTTCTGATAAACTAGGAGGTACAGAGGACAGGATGGCTAGACCCCATGAGTCATATGATGCCATGGGCTACGATTACACCGCTGTACCTCACCATGAATTAGACTTTCAAAAAATAGAGAAAGGAATTAACCTCCAAAGGCAATGTCTCTTCCTTCTAGAAAATGGCATAGAAATGATTTATACTGATCAATTGAGACCTGTCATTGTACTGATTCTGTCCAAGACACAACAGTGAAATTCTGGTAACGTAGGCATATGAAGAAATTTCAACATTCAGGCTGAAAGTTTTGAAAAGTAAAGTAGCTTTTGAAAGAGCCTAAAATGATGAAATATTATATAAACTAAATATGTTTGACCATGTCCACATGTCCTTCCATGTTTGATATGGTATCAATTCATATGGTTGAATGTATTTTCATTTATAGTTACTGTAGTTCTGGCTCCACGTAACACCAGACATTAAATGCTGGAGAACCAGACATTGAGTTTTTTCTTGTGTAAACTCTGATGTTCCACAGTAACAGTCCTTCCATATTAATTTCATGATAAACATCTCATTTCTGTGGTTGCACTGAAGATGTACCTTCAGATGTGTAGTAAGTCAGTAGTCAGACCTACCTAAAGACCCTGCCACATACATTGCATTTATTTGATCTCTCTTTAGGATGGACTCTGTGATGTTCGTTAATGATAGCACTCATAAAGAATTTGCCATGCTTGAGGAGGCTGCAGAGTCTGTCACATAGGAATTCTCTGATGCTGTTGAAAGCATGAAATGTGACTAAAGACCATGTAACAGGGTTACATTTGTAAGGTTTCTCTCTGATATGAATTCTGTGATGACTTTTAAGGTATAAAGAACTGGCCACACTCGTAACATCTGTAGGGTTTCTCTCCTATATGGATAGTGGGATGATCATTAAAGTTTGATTTGTGATGAGAGACCTTGTTAAGGTTTTTCTTCAGTATGTGTTTTCCGATGAACTGTAAGGGACTTCTTTTGTCTGAAGGCCTTGGCACATTCATCACGCTTGTAAGGTTTACCTCCAGTATGAATCCTGAGATTAACTGTAAAGGACAATTTGTGCTTGAAAACCTTGCCACACTCATCACATATCCAGGGTTTATTGGCATTATAGTTAACCTGATGTGTATGCAGTCTTGAATACACACTAATTTTTTTACACAGACATTGCATTTCTGTGGATTCTCTCCAGTATCAAAGCTCTGATGTCGTGTAAGGCTTGAATTGCTACTAAAGACCCTGCCACACTCATTGCATTTGTAAGGTTTTCTGTCCAGTATGTCTTTTCTCATGAACTGTAAGAGATAGCTTCTGTCTGAAGGCCTTGTCATACTCCTTGCACCTGTAAGATTTCTCTCCTGTATGAATGCCCTGATGTTGGATAAGTTCTGAAATGAACCTAAAAACCTTACCACATTGATTACATCTGTAAGGTTTCTCTCCAGTATGAAAGGCCAGATGTCTTCTAAGGTACTGTTTGCAAGTAAAGACCTTGCCACACTCATTGCATTTGTTATGTTTCTCTCCAGTATGTGTTTTCTGATGAGCTGTAAAGGACATCTTGTGTCTGAAGGCCTTGTGACACTTACTGCATTTGTAAGGCTTTTCTCCAGTGCATGTTTTCTGAGGCCTTCAGTGTGAAGGCCTCATCACAAAGATTACATTTGTAAGGTTTCTCTCCAGTATGAGTTTTTTGATGACAAGCAAGATTTGAAATTTAATTGTAGAACTTGTCAGATTAATTACATTTGTAAGTTTTCTCTCCAGTGTGCATTTTAAAATGAACTGCAACAGACATCCTCTGAGTGAAGGCCTTGTCATACTGATTATACTTGTAAGGTTTTTCTCCAGTGTATGTTTTCTGATGATCTCTATGAGATTTCTTCTCTGTGAAGGCCTTGTTACAGATTACATCTGTAAGGTTTCTCTCCCAGTGTGTCTATTCTGATGATCTGTAAGGGCTATTTTCCATCTAAAGGCCTTGTCACATTCATTACATTTGTAAGTTTTCTCTCCACCATGTCTTTTCTGATGACCTCTAAGGGCTGACTTTAGTCTGAAGGTCTTGCTACATTAATTACAGTTGTAAGGTTTTCCCCCCATATGTTTTTTTCATGAAATGTAAGGTTCATATTTTGTCTGAAGGCCCTGTCACATTCACTGCATTGGTATTGTTTCTCTCCTGTATGGACTGTGTGATGAGCTATAAGGTCTGATTATTGAGAAAAGATCTTGCCACATTCATTGCAATTGTAAGGTTTGTCCCCAGTATGAATTTATTTTTTTTAGAGACAGAGTCCAATTTTATCACCCTCGATAGAGTGCTGTTATGTCACAGCTCACAGCAACCTGCAACTCCTGGGCTTAAGAGATTCTCTTGCCTCAGCCTCCCAAGTAGCTGGGACTATAGGCGCTTGCCACAACACCTGGCTATTATTTTGCTGCAGTTTGGCCGGGGCTGGGTTTGAACCCACCACCCACAGTATATGGGGCCAGCACCCTACCCACTGAGCCACAGGCACCACCCCCCCAGTGTGAATTTTATGATGTCGAATAAGGTGCTCCTTTCGCCTGAAAAGTTTCCCACAGTCATCACATTTGAAATGTTTCTCCCCAGTATGAATTACCTGATGTCGAATTAGATGCTCATTTCGTCTGAAGAGTTTTCCACACTCATCACACTTAAAAGATTTCTCCCCAGTATGAATTTTCTGATGTACAATTAGGTATTGCTTTAGCCTGAAGAGTTTGCCACAGTCATCGCATTTGTAAGGTTTCTCTCCAGTGTGTGTTTTCTGATGATCTCGACAGGCTTTCCTCTGTCTGATCACCTTGTCACATTGATTACATTTGTAAGGTTTCTCGCCAGTGTGTGTTTTCTGGTGAACTGTAAGGGATTTCTTCTGTCTGAAGGCCTTATCACATTGATCACATTTGTAAGGTTTCTCTCCAGTGTGTGTATTCTGATGATCTATAAGGGCTATCTTCTGTCTAAAGGTCTTGTCACATTCACTACGTTTGTAAGATTTCTTTCCAGTGCATGTTTTCTGATGAATTGTAAGGGCTGACTTTTGTCTGAAGGTTTTGCTACATTCATTACAGTTGTAAGGCTTTTCTCCAGTATGTGTTTTCTTATGAAATGTAAGGTTTATATTCTGTCTGAAGGCCTTCTTGCTTTCATTGCTTTGGAATAGTTTCTCTATTGTATGGATTGTGTGATGAGTTATAAGGCGTGATTGTTGAGAAAAGACCTCGCCACACTCATTGCATTTGTAAGGTTTGTCCCCATTGTGAGTTTTATGATGTCGAATTAGGTGCTCATTTCGCCTGAAGAGTTTTCCACACTCATCACATTTGAAATGTTTCTCCCCAGTATGAATTACCTGATGTCGAATTAGGTGCTCATTTCGTCTGAAGAGTTTTCCACACT
>CAUYQV010157102.1:0-32767 GCA_963574575.1 Galagoides demidoff | reverse complement strand
GACACTGCTGGCAAGGGCTTAAAATGGTACAGCTCCAGCAGAAGCCCCTGGGACAGGATCTGCTAGGGCTGAACATAAGCTTACCCTGTGATTGAGCAGCTCCATATACATACGCTTGCCGAAAGCTCTAGAACGTTTGCTGCAGCTCTGTGTTCAATAGCCAAATAGCCACTCATAGTTGTAACATGGATCACAAATTTGCAGTCTGGACACATGATAAATTATTACAGAGCCCAGAGGATGAACAAACTTAGCTATGTGCAATTTATCAATGAATTTTACAATAAAAGAATGAATGAAAATGAATGAAAGCCAGGCAGAAGACTATATATTCTATGATTCCACTTACATGAAGTTTTTAAATGGACACAATTAATATATGGTACTAGAAAACAAGACTGAAGTTACTTTTGATGTGGGATTATGACCGGGATGGGAAGGGGGTTTTGGCTGCTATTTTTGGCTTGCCTCCTGTATTAGGTGCTAGTTACATGGACGGGTTCACTTCTGTGTGCACTTTCTGATGTGGATGCATTAAAAAGTATATTTTTAAAGAGAGCATGCCAGTTCTATCAATTAGTGAGTCCACACCTCATCCCTGAAATAAGTGAGGGATGTAATTGAGATCAGACAGTTTATCTTTCTTTCTCTTAGTACTTCCAGGCTTTTGGGTAAATATGCCATTAAATTCTGTTCCCCATCCATTTCTTAAAACTCCAAGAAGCTGAAACTATTTTCCTCAGTTATAAAGTTTGTTGAATTTTATGGAACTTAGCACAGGAGATTTGGTCATCATGCCAGTGGAAAAAAAGTTAATGAGGAAGAGATTGCGCCTTATGCTGTACCATGATTAACTCCAGATTTTGGAAACAATCTTCAAACAAACAAACAAAAAAAAAAAAAGAGGAAAATATTGAGTTGGAGGAAATCAACTCAAAACAAATTTCTCCTCTGTGGCTATTTAAATAGAAGCTGATGAAACCGGAGAGCAAGTGCCAGCTCATGGGGGTCACAGCTTCTAAGGCTTAGCTAAAAAACACCTGCAGGAGCATGTAACATTATTATTAAAAAGAGATTCACTCGGCAACTGGGTTTGTTCATTGCAGCCCAATTCATAATTGCCAGGTCATGGAAGAAGCCCAAGTGCCCATCGATCCACGAATGGATCAACAAACTGTGGTATATGTACACCATGGAATACTACGCAGCCATTAAGAAGGATGGAGACTTTACGTCATTCATGTTCACATGGATGGAACTGGAGAATATTCTTCTGAGCAAAGTATCACAAGAATTGAGGAAAAAGTATCCAATGTACACACCTATATTATGAAACTAATTTATAACTTTTATATTAAAGCTATAACCAAATATCCTAAGAATGTGGAAAGGGGGGAGGGAGAAGGGTGGGGGAATGGGTGGAGAGGGGGGAGGGAGAAGGATGGGGGAATGGGTGGAGGGAGGGGGATTGGAGAGACCATTTTTGAGATATATCTTACAGGGGTACAAGTGAAACTCTCTAAGAGTAGAACCAGAATTTTTTAAAACTATAACTGAGAAAATGACATGAAGGCTGTGTTGACCAGTTTGATGGAAGTATTTCAGATTGCATGTGAAAACCCCACACTGTACCCCAGAAGTGTATTAATGTACATAGTTATCATTCAATAAAAAAATTTAAAAAAAAAATGCATAGAGATGTGAGGAAAAAACAAATTGTCACCATTGGCATATGATGTGATTTTCTGTGTATTAAATCCCGAAGGTAACACCAAAAAATCAAAAAACTTTTCAAGAAAATAATTGAGTTTAGCACAGTAAATGGATACAAAGAAAATATACCAATAACAGTTATATTTTGATATACTAACAAGAAAAAAATAGAAATGCATTAAAAAACTATGGAAATTGAAAAAAATACCATTTAGATTATCACTAAGAAGGCAAAGTAGAAGATATCAGCCTTAATCTTATGACAAAAATCAAATATAGGCAGCTACTCTCAAAACAAAATAGCCCTGGGAGTGCTACAGGGCCCATTTAAGAATGTGCAGGAAAATTGCTCACTAGAAGCAGCTACCATACTCGTGAATCCCAAGGAAAATGAGGAAAGGTCCAGGCAGCTCCTTCCACCACAAATACTCTTTGCAGAAATGGCAGCATGAAAGTGCAGAGAAGCAGTGTTCAGCAATCAGAAAGGAAAAAAAGAAAAGAAGAAACTCTTGGGAAGCAGGTGAAACATGACAGAGAGGCACACAAAACAAGTCTGGAGTCCCTGTGGAGAATAGTGGAGTGCTGGAGCACTGCAGTCACCCTTCTGTGTTCATGGTTGGCAAAACTGATAATTGCCCTCTTTGCATCTGGCAGGCCCGATAAGGAGCAACATGACTTCTGAGTTCCTAGAGCTTCTGAAATCAACATCTACCCACCACACTTGGCAACTACCAGGTCCTAAAGCCCATTGGGTGAGCCTCCAAAGCTAAGAATGCATCTTTGCTTCTGGAAGGCCCAGAACGGGGCTTTGGTGAACCCTGTGTCCCCTGAGGCCTATGATACTGACATCAGCATACCGTACCTGGTGCCTTAGTAACCCCAAAGTTGATCATGTGGACCAGAAGAGTAGCGATCTGCCACTTTGCCTCTCACAGGTCTGGGAAGGGATGTGGTGAATTTTGCATCCTGGAACTTCTGAAATGGGCATTCAATCCATGTGACTTGTCATTCATCTAATCTTTAAGCCCACTGGACAGGACCATAGAGCTTACCATATGTAAGTACTTCTACTTAACATAGAAGTAAACTGCTGCTTTACTTCTGGCAGGAAGGGGGAAGAGCACAGTAAACTCTGCATCCCAGGAGCCTCCAAAACTGACATCAGCCTGCCATACTTGGCATTTGACAGGTGGTAAAGCCCATTGTTCTGGCTGGCAGAGCAGGGAACTACTTCTTTTCTTCCAGTAGTTCTAGGAATGGACAGTAGTCAACTTTGTATTCCCAACGCCTCTGAAATTGACAACACCCTGCTGAATCTGACAGCCAAACAGCTTTATAATCCATACAGCAGCAGGTGGAACAAGAGGAGACCAATCTACCCTGCTTGGCAGGGACTAGCAAGGGAGTGGAGAGCTCTGCAATCTGGGAAAGCCAGAACCCACAGCAACCCACATCACAGGCCCTAGAGCATATTGTACAACAATAAAGCTGGCAGACCAGTGTGCCATTTGCTGGGCCTAGTCTTGACCTTCATTTACTGCCTCCTGTGAGCTGGCAAACTGTATCCAAACAGATTATTTCTTAACCTCAACATAGAGATACCCTAATCTCTTAGCTTGGAGTTAAAAATATATAAACAATTAAACAGAAAACACACAAGGGGAGAAAGTAGAAAAAAGAAACTGGCAACATAAAATTTCAGAGTAGATGAAGCCCACCAAGAGGTTACAATGGAATTATAGCAGAAAACTCCATCCATAAAATATTTGCTGAAATGTCGGAAGTGGAATTTAGAATATGGGTGGCAAATAAAGATGAACAAATGGAAGAGAAGAGGGACAAAGATATTCAGAAACTGTCTCAAGAAATAAAATTAAAGACAAAGTTACCAAGGATTTAGACATAATTCAGAAAGATATAATGGAGTTTAAATAATTAAAAAAGGCATTCAAGGAGTTTCAAAATAAAGTAGAGAGTCTCACCAATAGAGTACAACATAGAGAAGAAAGAATCTCAGAAGTTGGAGGGAAGATGTCCACGATAACCCAAGCATTCAAGGAGGCAGAAAACAAGAGAGCAAAAGCAGAGCAATCTCTTAGAGAGATATGGGGCTACACAAAGTATCCAAACATAACAAAACACAGGTATCCCTGAAGAAGAAAGAGAGTATTTAGTGCATGGAAGTCCTACTTGAAGTTATCATTGTGGAGAATTTCCCAAGCATTGCCAGAGACATGGACATACAGGGATGAGATAGTTGTAGAATTCCAGGACAACTCAATTCAAACAAAGAATTGTAATAGACACATTATAATTAACCTTACCAAAGTCAAAATGAAAGAAAATTTTGCAAGAAGTCAGGCAAAAACAACAGCTTAAATATTGGAGAAAAACATGAGAATGACAGCAGATATGTCAGCAGAAACTCTACAAGCCAGAAGAAAGTGGTCACCTGTCCTTAACCTGCTTTAACAAAGCAAATAGCAGTCCAGGATGCTTGATCTCCTAAACAAAGTTTTAAACTTGATGGAGCTATCAAATGTTTTACTGACATGCAAACATTACAGAAATTTGTCACTACAATGCCAGCTCTGCAGGAAGTAATCAGACCCATTCTATATACACCCCATCATGAAAGACCACCAGTAAAGACAAGATATCCCAAAACTAAAGGAAAAGCCAAGCTTTTACAATGGCCCACGTTAAAATACAAAACAATAGACACCAACTATGCCAGATGAACAGAACTCCAATCATACTTATCAATTCCATCAATAAATGTGAGTGCCTTGAATTTCCCAATGAAGAGGCACAGGTTAGCTGACTGAATAAAAAGGCACAAGCAATGTGTATGCTATTTTCAGGAAATACATCTAACCTCCAAGGAAAAAAGAACATTCAGGGTGAAGGGTTGGAAAACAATATTTTGGGCAAATAGAGGTCAGAAGAAGGCAGAAATAACCATCTTATTTGCAGATACAATTTTAAAACAACAAAGGTAAAGAAAGACAGACACTACACACTGGAAAAGAGAACAATACAAGAAGAAGACATTTCAATCTAAAACATCTATACACCCAAATCAAATGCTCCCAGATACAAAAAGCAAACCCTAATTGACCTGAAACAACATGATAAACTATAATGCTATAATAGCCAGAAACTTTAAAACCTCACTGATACAATTGGATAGATCCTCTAAGCAAAACCTAAATAAAAAACAATGGACTTAAACATGAATCTAGAAGGGAGGAGTAATGTTGGGATCAAGCCTATGAGTTATCCTTTAAGGGTACATGTGAATCTCTTTAAATGTGGAATATAAATGTCTTAGCACAATGACTATGAGAATGACATTAAGGCTATGTTGGCCAATTGGATGACAATGTTTCAAACTGTATATGGAAACAACACACTGTACCCCATGATAGTATTAATGTGCACAGCTATGATTTAATAAAATAAAAATAAAAATAAACATGAATCTAGAACAAATGAAATTAACAGACATACACAAAACATTCCACTCCAATAATACTGAGATTATTCTTCCCATCACCTTATAGACCACTCTCCAAAACTGATCATATCCTAGGAAAAATATCAAATAACAACAAATTTAAAAGAATAGAAATTATACCTTGTCTTTCCAGATCATCACAAAATAAAAGTAGAGCTCAACCTCAACAAAATCCTTCATCCCAAAACAGTCATGGAAATTAAACAACCTTGTGCTGAATGACAGCTGGGGTCAAGGAAGAGATAAAAAAGGGAATTAGTATATTCCTTGAACAAAATGACAATGAAACCAGAAGCTATCAAAGTCTGTGGGATATTGCAAAGTTGTTCTAAGAGGGAAATTTATCACATTAAATGCCCACATTTAAAAAACAGAAAACATGCAATTCACAGTCTAATGAACCATCTCAAGGAATTAAAAAAGGAACACCAATCCAATCCCAAACTTAGCATAAAAAAGAAATAACTAAAATTAGAGTAATATTAAATGAAATTGAGAACAAAGAATATCAAGAAGATTAAAAAACAAAAAAATTGGTCTTTTGAAAAGATAAATAAAGTTAAAGACACATTGGCCAAACTAACTAGAAATAGAAAAGTAAGATCTCTAATCTTCTGAATCAGAATTGAAAAGGCGGAATAACAGATTCCACAGAGATACCAAAGATCATAACTGATTACTACAAAAACCCCTATGCCCAGAAGTTTAAAAATGTGGAGGAAATGGACCAATATCTGGAATAACAAACACCACTTCCCTAGACTTAACCAGAAAAAAAAATAGATTTCTTAAACAGACCAATATCAAGAGCACATATTGCAGCAACAATGAAAGAATCTCCAACCAAAAAGAAAACTCTTAGGCCAAACAGTTTAACTCCAAAATTCTACCAAACCTCCAAAGAAGAGCTTGTCCCTATATTGCAGAACTAATTCCAAAACACTAAGAAGGAAAGAACCCTCCCCAATTCCTTCCACAAAACAAATATCACCATGATAACAAAACCAGGCAAGGCCCCAACAACAAAAAAAGACGACTATAGACAATATCACTAATTAATATTAACTCAGGGGTGAAGCAAGATGGTGGACTAGAGATAGCTTTGTTGCCACCATGCATAGTTATAATAGGGCAAAAAGACTCCAGGGACATTGGGCTTGTGGATCTCTGTCCAGAAACATACATTTGGGGGCTCAGGGAGCCAGCAGGAGACTTCAGGACCCCAAGAGGAAGACAGAAGCAGTGAAGAAGCAGCAAGTACTTGCATTTGAATAGAGACCAGCTGATATGGTAGCTGCTGCAGAGAACATTTAACTAGGGTTTTGTTCTTGTTTTTGTTTTTGTTTTTTGGACCTGGGCATGTGTTTGAGTTACCTTGGGAAAGCTTGGGCAAGCGAGTGAATGATTTTAAACAGCACCTAGGGACCTGGACTGGGCCACTGGGCAGAGCTGAGCTTTCATTATTCTGGGGCAAGCCAGGTGCAGCCATTGTGGGAAGGCTGCCTTGCAGGCTCGGCCCTCAGGGTCCTAATATGAGGCTGGTTCCAGTGTGCCTGACAAGCAGAAAAGCCACTTTTGGGGAGACTTCAGTGAAACACACTTTCCTGGGAAAGCAACTGCATAGCCAAGGGACATGGTTTGGAAAGCTAGAGGCATTTCTATTAACTGGGCTGAGGAGAGCTTTGGGCTCCCAGCTATGCAAAGATTGAGGGCTAAAAAGTCAGGAAGACAGGATAAAGGTCTCCTCAGTAAGACAAAGGTTTCCAGTCTCCATCTTATGCAACTGTATCAGCATTGTAATTAGTATCTCTTAGCCCAAAGGGCCACCTGTTGCCCATGCAATATACAGCCAAATATATATATATAAACATTTTTCCTCTACTACTGTTATCTTTGTTTTTACTTTCTTCTTTTTCTTTACATGTAATTGTAATTTTTCAATGTTTCCTTCTTTAATAATAAGAGTTTTATTTTTGCTAGTTGTTCTGCCCATTATTCTTATTTCCCCCAATTTTATCCCTTAAGGTTTTTTGTTTGTTTGTTTTATTTTTATTTATAGTATTTTTGTTTTTCTTCTCTATTTGATGGAAGTGAGATATTGCATCTGCTCAGGCTGGAAAAGAGCTCCTGACATCAAGGGACCCCCCCAATCCAGCCCCACAGAGGTTGAGATTTGTGAGTGTGGGTCAAAGTACACTACTGTACATCACTATCACTCCTCTCTCTCCTTCTGTTCCCCTTATTTTTGTCAATCTTTCCTTTTCTTCCCCTTTCCTGTCTCTTTTTTAATCTTTTATTTTATTACTTCTTGCTCTTCACTCTTCTCTTCCTTTTGTCCTTTAGGAAAAGGCCACTTCAACACATTAGGTCAAAGGCACAGTAACTTAAAGAGCATGAGGAAGTGAATGGAAAAAGTAGGGCAAGGAAACAGACATAAAGCAAACACTCATGAGGAAGAAACAGCAGAAAAATCTTGGCAACATGAACAACGAGAGCAGAGTAATCCTCCCAAGGGATCAAATGTCAAATTTAGCATAGAGGCCACAGCCCTGAAATAGGCTCTCAGGTTATCCTGAAAGAGTAGTAATCCAGTGTGGGTGGAGCAGTGGCCGTTAACTATGGAACAACTGCATGCTTTAAAATTAGTAGTTCAGGAACAATTGAAGCAAGGGCATATCAAGCTTTCTGCTAGCCCTTGGAATACTCCTATTTTTGTGATAAGAAAGAAATCAGGCATTTAGAGAATGCTCACTGACCTTCACAAAGTTAATGAAACTATTATATCCATGGGACCCCTGCAAATAGGACTTCTTTACCCTCTAGATTCCTTCCAATTGGTATTTGTATGTTATTGACTTAACAAATTGTTTTTTTTTTCTATTTTATTCCTGCATCCTTAAGATCAACCACATTTTGCCTTTTCTGTTCCTGTCTATAATCAGCAGAAGCCTCCCAAGCATTATCAGTGGAAGGTTCTGCCACAAGGTATGCTGAATAGTCCTGCACTGTGTCAACAGTTTGTCAATCAACCATTACAGGTTGTTAGAAAGAGATACTCTACAGCCTACATTATTCATTATATAGATGAGATCTTATTGACACACCAGAGTTTGACAGTTCTACAGGAAATGTTTGAACAAGCTGTATGTACATTAAAGTTTTATGGTCTTCAAATTGCTTCAGAAAAGGTGCAAACTACAACTCCTTATGGTTATTTAGGATACAAATAGACTCAAACTCAAATTCATCCACAATGTGCTCAACAACAATTGGATTCCTTGTCTAAATGACTTTCAAAATCTATTAGGTCATATTAATAGGTTACATCCTATTTTAGGAATACAAACCTATGCTTTGTCCAATCTTTTCAAAGTTCTGGAAGGACCTTTGAACTTAAATAGTCCTTGTTCACTCACTCTGGAAGCCAAGGAAGAACTGCAGCCAATTGAAAATGAGTTTGCATCAAAAGAATTAGGTAGGGTTGATGTCAGAGTCAGATCTCATTTGGCTAATAATTATAGCCACTAGTCACTCCTCAACTGGAGTTATTTATCAAGTAGATACTCTTTTAGAATGGCTGTTCTTTTCTAACAGAACTACACAAAAATTACAACAATACTTAAATAAAATTTGTGAACTGATTGCTAAGGGTAGAAATAGAATTCACCAACTTACAGGTTATGATTTTTATTCTATTATTGTTTCTTTTCAATTGTCAATATCTTGGCAAATTGCTCTTTCATCCTATATAGGCTCAATTACTAATTAATATCCTAATAATAAAAGATTTCAATTTTTAAAGCTTACTTCTTGGATTCTCCCTTATATTGTTAGAGACTCTCTAATTTCAGATGCTATGATCTTTTACACAGATGCCAGCAAGCACAGTAAGGTTGGATATACAGATGGTAATACTTTCAAAGTTGTTCAAAGTCCTTATACCTCAGTTAAAAAAATGAAATATATGCTATTTTTATTTTACTTCAATACTTTCCTCGTGCAATAAATGTGGTCATGGACTCTCAGTATGTCTGCATTGCTATTAGAAAGATAAAAACACCAACCATCACTTCGACTGATGAGATTTCTTCTCTCTTTCCGTCTATTCAGAAACTTGTTAGACATCATAATCACCCTATCTATCAAAGTGTACAACATGCTACCAGGTCCAATGACCTCACTGAATGCAAAAAAGATCAGGCCTTTATTGGTACTGTTCAAAAAGCTTCTACTTTTCACTCTTATATACACACTAATGTGAAAATGCTCCATAAGAAATTTAAACTTACAAGAACTCAGTCACAGCAGATTCTTTCTAACTGCAAAGATACACTTACCTCCCTTTCAGGAGGGAACCAACCCTAGAGAAGAAGCAGCAAATCAGATATGGCAGATGGATGTGACCATTGTCTTATCCTTTGGTAGACTGAAACATGTTCATCATTCTATAGATACTTTCTCTGATTTATTTTGGGCTATGGCTTTACAGGGAGAAAGTACTTACCATGTCACTCAACATTTGTTAGAGTGCTTTTAATATTATGGGTCTTCCATAAATCTATTAAAACTGATAATGCACCTTCTAATTCTACTCACAAAATAAATACCTTTCTATCTTTTTAGAATATTCAATTATCTCATGGTATTCCTCAGAATTCTCAAGGACAAGCCATTATTGGGTGACATCATAAAACATTAAAAGATATGTTAGAAAAACAGAGAGGGAGAGAGAATCTACTCCCCTTGAATAATAGTCCTAAGTACATGCCCTCTAGAGCTCTTTTCACTCTCAATTTTCTGAATCTCAGCAACAAGGGAAAGACAGCTGCAGAACACCGTTGGATATCTCTCATTCATTCACCATCCTCTCCAATACAACAACTTATTTTTTATGGAAAACCTGACATGTCAGAATGGAAGCCTGGTTATGTACTGCATTGGGTTTGAGCTTTTTCTCATATTATTACAGAACATCAGAAAAGCAGTGGTTACCAGCCTGCTGGATTAAGCCTCAACATGAGCAGGAAACCTTGCCAGCACTTTAACAAATTTGTTTTCACTAACTTTTCTATTATTCACAGGATGCTGATTTTTGGAGCCTAGGTAATTTCATAATAGAGAAACCCTGGATCAATCTCCTTTGTGGGAACTATAACTGCCTCTCCCATATCACTGTCCATCATCAGCAGGAAGCAGTTAAGAGCAGTCAGCATCTTGTTTCCCAAACAGGCAGTTGGAGCTTGTATGCAGAGAGGAAAGATTGATACAGGATTTCATTACTTTGGGCTGAATAACAAGCCCCAGGTAAGCTTAGTATGCATCATCTAAACCTTAGGAAGTTATGTACAACAAAGAACTTGTACAACAGGCTTTGGGGTAATGGTTATACTGGTATCAGCTATCACTTGTTGGATTTATGTATGTTTCAGTTGGGCACCTGATCTTTAAAGTTATACTGTCTTTGGAATGGGTCCGAGTTCGGTACAGTCCTTTCCCCACCTAACATAACTTTGGGTGGTGGTTAATACTTCCCATGGAAGTGTCATGGGCCCTATGGGTCAGTCTGTAGCACACAGTTGGGTGGCGTTTAGAACAAAAGGGACATGTTTTCCCCTATGCCTAGTTTGGCTAAAATAGTTACCCTTATACCTGCATTAGTTCCGTTGGTGTAATTTTGTTATACTTATATGCCCTTTTGTTTCTTTTACTTAGTAGGGAGGAAATCTTCTTGATGAGGAGAACAGCTGAAATAACCAATGACAGATTTTCTCCCTTGCCTACCCAGAAATGTCTTTGAATACACTAGAGGGGGGAAATGTAGAGGACACCAAGAGCCAGACCACCGCTGAGCAAGATGATCTGCAGCTGGGGAATGGACCCTTGGGCAATTTATCCACAGGTGTTCATTTGCAGAGAAAGAACCCAAGCACATGGCAATCCTTAGGTACACAGTCATTGTCTAATACTCCCCTCACCTGTCATGTACCATCTCAATAAAAGGCTACTGTGGAGGTTGCTTGGGGCTACCCTGCAATCAAGGTTAGCCCACCTCCTGCAAGCTTGTACTTCTAATCTGAGTCATGCCTGGTTCCTTCCTGTGGCTATCAACACAAGGGCCATAGGGATTGTGACATACAACTAAAACTCTTCTGCAGAGGGAGTGAGAGAGGAGAAATTAACTATTGGGTGCAACGTACACTATTCAGATGAATGGTATTCTAAAAACCCG
This sequence comes from Galagoides demidoff, assembly GCA_963574575.1. Lineage (NCBI taxonomy): Eukaryota > Metazoa > Chordata > Mammalia > Primates > Galagidae > Galagoides > Galagoides demidoff. The sequence goes on along the minus strand of CAUYQV010157102.1, from coordinate 21,305 downwards.
GACATCACCACTATGATTCATCTATTCAACAAAAAACACATGTATATCTAAGCCTGCTGAAATAAAAAATAATAATAATAAGGAAGAGTCTTTCTCAAACACTTTTAGAACGTTAAAGAGGAAGGAGTGCTTTCAAAAACATATTACCTGATGCCAAAGCCAGAGAAGGGTACTACAAAAATATTAAAGGCCAAAGTTTCTGATGACTATAAATGCAATGCTCCTCAACAAAATACTAGCAAACTAAAATAAACAGCATGTTAACAGGATTATTCACAAGTGATATTTATCTTAGGGATGCAAGAATGGTAGGCACAACATATGCAAATATAAAAGTGTGAAACACCACATTAACAAAGAACAAAATCCATATAATTTCATTAGATGAAGAAAAAGCATTTGACAAAATTCAAAATCTTTTCTTTCTTTTCTTCCTTTCTTTTTTTTTTTTTTTTTTTTTTTGAGACAGAGTTTCACTTTGTCACCGTCAGTAGAGTGCAATGGCATCACAGCTCACAGCCACCTCCAACTCCTGGGCATAGGCAATTCTCTTGCCTCATCCTCCCTAGTAGCTGGGACTACATGCACCTGCCACAATGCCCAGCTATTTTTTTGTCGCAGTTTGGCTGGGTCCAGGTTCAAACCTGCCACCCTCAGTATATGGGTCCAGCACCCTACTCACTGAGTCACAGGCACCTCCCTTAACATCTTTTCATCATTAAAAAGAAAAACTCGACATATTAGGTATAGAAAGAATGCACCTCAACACAGTAAAGGCCATATATGAAATGTCTACAACTAACATCATACTCAATAGTAAAAAGTGGAAAACTTTTCCTCTAAGATAAAGAGTAAGACACAGAAGCTCACATAACCACTTCCATTTAACATAGAAATGTATGTCCTGGTGAGGATAATTAGACTAGAGTAGGGGAAAAAAAGACATCTAAATTTGAAAGGAAGAAGTTAAATTGTCCCTGGTAACAGATGGCATAATTCATATATAGAATAACCTAAAAAATCCACAAAAACTCTTACAACTAAGAAACAAATTCAGCAAAGTTGTAGCTTGCTAAATTAATATATGAAACCAATAGCACTTCTATACACTAACAAGAAACTCTCTGAAAAAGAAAACAAGTCCTACTCACAATAGCATAAAAAATAATATAATATTTCTGCATAAATTTACCTAACAAGATGAAAGATCTAGGCTCAGTGCCTATAGCTCAAGTGGCTTAGTTGCCAGCCACATATACTAGAGCTGGAAGGTTTGAATACAGCCAGGCCTGCCAAACAACAATGACAACAACAACCAAAAAATAGCCAGGCATTGTGCCAGGCATCTGTAGTCCCAGCTACTTGGGAGGTTGAGGCAAGAGAATCACATAAGCCAGGAATTTGAGGTTGCTGTGAGCTGTGATGCCACAGCACTCTACCCAGGGTGACATCTTGTGGCTCTGTCTCAAAAACAAACAAACAAACAAAAAGATGAAAGTTCTAAACACTTAATTTTTTTTAAACATTGCTGAAAAAATTAAAGAAAAAACAAGTAAATGAAACAATGCCTGGTGTTCATGGATTGGAAGAATTATTATTTTAAAAATATACATATGACCCAAGCTGATCTATAGATTCAGCACAATCCCTATCAAATTTTTGATGACACTTTTAATGGAAATAGAAAAAAAAATCCTGTAATTCATATAGAACTACAAAAGATCCCAAATATCCAAATATACCTTGAGCAAAAAGACTTCTGAAAAATCTGGAGGCATCACATTACTTGATTTCAAAATTAACTACAAATGTATAGTAATCAAAACAGAATGGTATGGGCATAAAAATCCAACACATGGAATAATGGAACAAAATAGATTGTCCTAAAATAAATCTATGTTCTTATGGTGCTGTGGTTTAAATATAATTTGCCTTCACCAAAACTCACATTGAGGCTAGATCTACAATTCAATGGTATTGAGAGGTAGCAGAACATTTAAGAGGCATTTGGGTCATGAGGGATCTGCCTTTGTAAAGATTAATGCTGTCTTGTAGGAGCAGGAATGAGTGAAATTGGTTATTATGAGAGAGGGTTGTTATTAAGTGAAGTTGCCATTCATGTTTGGTCTGTTTTGCACATACCTGCTTCCACATTCACTTCTCTGCTATGTTGTGACACAGTACAGGACCCTCACCAGAAGCCTAGCAGATACAGACACAATTCCCTTGGACTTTCTAGCCACCAGAATTGCAAGCTGAATAAACCTCTTTTCTTTATACATATTTATCTCTTATCTTATCTTCAAGTATTGTGTTATAACAACAATAAATGGATTAAGACATGATCAAATGGTTTTCAAATCAGTTGCCAGGAAAACACAATATGAAAAGAGGAATGTCCTAAATAACTGGTGCTGGGAAAACTGGATATCTACATGCGGAAGTATGAAATTAGACCCCACTCTCGTGCCATATACAAAATCAAATTCAGAATGAATTAAAGACTTAATCAGAAGATCTGAAACTATAAAACTGCCTAAAGACAACTTAGGAGAAAACATTAATGATGATAGAGGATGCCGAAGAAGGGTGAGGTCTAGGAGAACAGGTCTTCTCAAGGATACCACAAGGATATATCTGCGGGGTCCTCTCCATGGTGACTCACCTCTGAGGAATTTGTAAACTTAACTTCCTAGAACATGGAAATTCCAAGTCCTGTGAAATCCTTTTAGTTCTGTAGGGGCTGGAAGAGCATCTCCCGCTTGATTCAAACTGGCAAATGAGAAGGGTACCTGTGGAGTGTAACTTTTTGACTGTCAATAAAAAGAGGAAAGACTAAGCCACTCAGGTAGTGCAGCCATTTGGAATTCTTCTATTCTGTAAGCTGCCAACTGGTCACTAAAGCCCTTCCTCTTATAAACGTGGTGTTCGGGTGCTCTTTCTCTCCCTTGAGTCTTGTTTTCCTGCAACATTTTTGGTTCCCTAACCAGGAAGCAAGATCACCCTTGGAGAGAATATGCACCTGGTAGTTGCTGCCAATCCTCTGGACAGCCACGTGGGGGCCCCTGATCGTCCTGGACGACCTGAACCATTGAGTGCTCCAGGGAGGCAATTTGGCCTCCCTGTGTGGATGCCTCAGCTGGGCAGAGAAAGGCCCCTTTCAGCGAGTCTTCAAAGAGACAAACACCAGGAGGAACTGGCATGCAGAAACAAATACCTACATAGGGAGATGTCAAAGGCAAGGTATGATCAATCTTGGGGTCCCACTACAGTTTTAGTGGAAAAAGGAGCCTGATCAACTCCTTGGGCATTAGATTGCTGGCAGGTCTATTGAGAGCTGTGACTGAGAAAACTCTAAGGATGGAGTTGGACCTCCCCTCACAGGGTCTAGGAGAGTGTTGGTTTGCCTACTACGACCAAGTGGCAGCTCCAGTGGGAAATTGAGGCTGCCCAGGTTAAAAAAATGTGTTGGAATTGTGTGCATCTGAGTGCTTAGAGGCTGGCTGAGATGGTTACCCCCAATAGGTGGGGTTTTGCCCCCCTCATTCATGGGGAGAAATGAATGTGTGAGTGTGCCTTTCTTTGCTGCTCCAACTTGCTCCCTGGTTATTCTGAGAGAAACTGGAAGTTTCAGGTTTTCCGCTTTTCTCTCTTTGGTGGCAGCCACATTGCCATGTGGGTCTTGGGGGGAATGAAAAAACATTAGAAAGGATGACTATGTTGTGGTTTTGTTACTGGAATTTTTTCAATGAATCTTTGGTCTCAGGAATTTGAGAATTGAGCCTGTGGGCCACAGATCAGTGATAAAATGGTATTTTGTTGAATTGAGGGGCATGCAGAGGGAGTGGAGAGTACCAGAGCTATTGGCAGAGGGGCCATGCTTTGGTAAGTGTTGTGGTTTGGGCAGTCTGGTAAGCTTTGGATGGCCCCTGAAAATCTGGGGGAGAGAGTGTAAATCTCATGCTAAACAGGGATGTATCCATATCAGCAACAAGTCTCCAAGATGAACAGCCTCTCCTCCCTGGAGGAGGCCCAGGTCAGTGGTTTCCTGCATGAGTCCTTTGTCTAGGGGTAAATAATTGGCCCTGAGAAATATTTTGGCAGGATTTGGTAGATGGAAAAATACCTTTCCAAACTGAATGGGTGTTCTAGCAAATGAATGAATGCAGCCCCTCACCTTGGACAGGGTTATTAGGTCTTTGTTGTGGTTTTTGTCTGGGGAGAGATTAGGGTGTGTGCTCCTTAGTCAGGGTGGAGCCATCCAAAAGGTTTCAGCTGCTTTGTTCATGACATTTCTGGGGCTCAGAGGGTTTGTACCTGGAGATGGGAGTCTAATGTATGAGCTCACCTGAGCCAGAAAAATGGGGATTCCCTGTCCAGCCTGAGTAGGAAAATGCTGTATCAATGTTATATCTCATAAAATGTCTCTCATTTGTAAAATATAATAATTTGGTTGTTTAAGTTATTGGGGAAACTGAACCTTTTTCAAAGGATATGATTCTTGCTTTTCAAACCTTCTAATTATCAGTTTGGCCAACTGAATGGGTGACTTCATAGGAAACTAAGATCCTATTTTGTGTGAAGTGAGTTTTTGAGAGTAAGAGAAATTAGACAGAAAGGAGAATGGCATTGTGTAAAGAAAGAATCTTGTGTGATAAATTTTGTCCTGAAACAGAATGGTTGTATAAGAAAATGAAAGGCAGGACAAAAGTTAAAAAAAGTTTAAATCGTCTGTGCAGGTTAAATGAAGCTCATAAAAGGGAACTTGTGAAAGAATTTGCTAAGATACAGTTGACTATGTATTTCCCTTTAAATCTTTTGGCTTAGAATCTTGTTTAAACATATGTTTTAAGGCTTGATATTTGACAAACGTTCCAAAATCAAAACTCTAAATTTGGGATTTGGCGCCTGTAGCACAGTGGTTGCAGCACCAGCCATATGCAACCAAGGCTGGTGGGTTTGAATTTGGCCCAGGCCAAAAAAAAAACCCACAATTCTAAATTTGGCCTTCTTGAAATATTAAGACCACAGAAAATCATAGGAAAACAAATTAAACTTATTCAATTCATTAAAAATATATAGGAAACATTGTCAAATATGAAATGGTGATTAATTTTGTATGGGTCATGGATACATACATATATGTATTCTAATATTATAAAGCATTTGTCTGTCCTAATGTATAAAGCATTGGTCTGTCCCAACGTATAAGACGTTGGTCTGCTCTAACATGTATTGTTGGTTATAATTTTAATTCATCTAAAAAAAGAAAGTGTTTTTTATGTAACTGGCTGAGTCCAAAGTTTATCCTAAGAAGAAAAAAAATATATTAAGAGAGGCTGACAAATTCTCTCAAATTCAAATTCCTGATGTGTTTGAAAGTGAGTACCTTCAGACTAAAAGAAGAGTTTTAGAACTTTCATTGGAAATTTAACGTGTCTATGAGTATTGCTAACCTAACTTTAAATAGAACATAAATCAGTTACGTGGAAGTGGGCTAGTTTGTTACGACTTTTTGTTCAAAATATTGTTGATTCTGTGTTCTGTTTTCCAGAAGTCAAGAAAATCATTTTCTGTCTTTTGAGCTATTTGTAGCTTTTCAAGCAATGTATGTACTTATGAGCAGATTTTTAAACATGCATTTCTTTCTCTCTCCTTGCTTTCTGGAATTTGAAAGCCATTTATAAGTATTCTTAATTTATGACAATACAGTTATTTGCATAAGTTCAATAAGAATCTGTTTTGTTCTATAGGACATGATGAAGGCACTGGTTATTTTACAAGGCTTTGGCTGGAATAGCATTTCTGGGGTTGTCCAGACTGCCTTAAGAAATTCAGGTTGCCCAATTGTATAAGGCCAATAAAAAGGCCTTTTGGAAAACTGGCCAGGTACTCATCAGTAACATTTCCTGATCTGTAGTAAGTAATGAAGGTCACCTGCTGATGGGTCTGGGAATTGAAATGTGCTTGGGGATCTCAAAAGAAGAGGAATTTACCCAATGCATACAGGTATCCATTGGCACAGATGAAACCTGGACTGATGAAAGGCTTTCAAGAAAGTCCAACCTGAAATTCCTTATAAAAGGTTCAAGCAAAGCCAATTTTAAAGGAAAGAAGAGCCTAGATGGCTCATAATTATTCTTACTGCACTTTATGCAAATAAAAAGACCCAGTATACAGAAAGTACACTTTATTTTGGCAACTAAGTTAGTTCTGCTATAATTTATCTTTCGTAAAGAGAGAAATTGGAAAGAGAAAAATGATTCAAAGAGAAAAGAAGCTGTGGCCCACCCATATTAGATCCCAGCCTTGCCTGTACTGTCAACTCATAAAATGAGACATAACTGTTTTACTAAACTGATCTGTTATATGAGACTTAAGACACTGGCCAAAGAATATAAAATTATATACAGTAGTTATATTTACTCTGAAGCTTTAAGACTCAACAAAGGTCACCTGTTGGCTACACTGGAAAAATTTGTGCAGTATTAAATGTTATCTACTGTGTCTATATAGATACCTCCAGAAAAATTAAAACCTAAAATGAGAATTTCCCTGTAAATGGTGTAACTGTAACACTGCATCCTACTTTGCCTAATCCGTATACTCTGCTGAGTCTACTGTCAGCAGAAGCCAAGTGGCCCATTTGCCTGAACTTAAAAGATGCCTTGTTCAGTATAAGGATGGCTCCAGAAACCAGAGGCTGTTTGTTTTCCAGTGGGAGAGACCAGACATGTCTATGGACCAGGTTGCCCCCAGGGTTCAAAACACCCACAATTTTTGAAGAAGTGGTGGCTCGTGACCTCCAGAAATTCCTGGCTGAGGAATTAGAATGTGTGCTGTTCCAACATGTCGATGACCTCCTTTCAAGGCACCCTACCCAGGAGGGCTGAGCCTGAGGCATGGACTGTTGTTTATGACATCTAGAGTCTTAAAGTGAGTCTATAGAGTTTATAAAGTTATAAAGTGTCCAAACAAAAGGCCCAGATTTGCTAGCAGCAATTACATTATCTAGGATTTACTATCCAGCAGTGGTAGAGGTATCTAGGCGTGAAATACAGGTCATTATTGCCTCCTCACCCCCATGAGCCAAAAGCAGGTTTGGAAATTCTTAGGCACAGTCAGCTTTTATCATCTTTGGATCCCCAACTTTGCCATCGTGGCTAAGCCCTTGTATGAGGCAACTAAAGGAGAGGAAGGAGAGCCCTTAGAATGGGGAAGAGAACAGGAACATGCCTTCTCCCAGCTAAAGATGAGGCTGATAAATGCACCTGCATTGGGGCTACCAGACTTGGCGAAGCCCTTCATTCTATATATCACAGAGAAAAGAAAGACATCTGTAGATGTGTTAACCCAGCTGGTTGGGTCCTGGCCAAGGCCTGTAGCTTACCTCTCTAAGCCATTGGATGGAGTGGCAAAAGGATGGCCACCATGCTTATGAGTTCTAGCTGCTATGGCTCTCCCTGTGCAAGAAGCTGATAAGCTGACTCTAGGGCTGACTCTAGAACCTCAGTGTGAATGTACCCCACTCTGTGGTCACTTTAATGGACCCTAAAGCATTTTTGGCTTTCTAATGTAAGAACACCCTGAAGCAACCACGCTCCTTCCAGTCAGTGGAAGAAAGACTGAGCATGACTGTACAGAAGTTATAGATAATGTGTATTCTAGCAGACCTGACTTGCATGACCAGTCTTGGACAGTTGCAAACTGGGACTTGTATGTAGACTGAAGCAGTTACATGACAGCACAAGATGAGTGGCAGGCTGGGTATGCAGTGGTTACCTTAACAGAGATTGTAGAGACTAAGCCCCTACCCCAAGGAATATTGGCTTAGAAGGCTGAGTTAATTGCCTTGACTCAAGCCTTAGAACCAAGTCAAGGAAAAAATGTGAAAGCTTTTCTGACTCTCCAAGTATGTGGGGCATTGTACAAGGAGAAGGGACTATTAAATTCTGAGGAAAAGGAGTTTAAGTATTAGCAGAAGATATTTCAGTTGCTAGAGGCAGTATGAAAACCCCAGAAGTTGTCAGTGATGCACTTGTTGTGGAGATACTTTCACCATCACTAAAGGGAACACAAGGGTCAGTACTAAGAGGCTGAATAGAGCTTCACTGTTCCTTGGGAAAAAAATGTAACTTTTATTTTTTTTTATTTTTATTTTTTATTAATTGATAGCTGTATACAAACATGGGGTACATTGTACTGTTTTCATATGCAATTTGAAATACTTTCATCAAGCTGGTTAACATAAATTTCATGTCATTTGCTTTGTCATTGTATCAAAACATTTATATTCTAGTTCTAGAAAAGTTCACTTGTACCCTTGTTAGACAGATATATAGGTGATCTTTCTGGTCACCCTTCCACCACCCAACCGCCCTTCTCCCCTCCCCTTCCTCACCCCCTCCCCATATTCTTGGGCTAGAATTAAGTTGTATCTTTCGTTTGAGAGCTATAGATTAGTTTCATAAAAGGGCTGTGTACATTGTATACTTTTTCTTCCATTCCTGAGATACTTTGCTAAGAAGAAAAAAATGTAACTTTTAAGACAATCAACATGCCCTGCTCCAGCCACATACTGGGAGCTGGCTAGTCAATGCATGGCTGAAGCCTGAGGAAACTCCTTGAGGGGCTTGTCTTAATTGAACTTTGGACTTTAGGAAAAGGGGGAAAAATGTCACAGGGAAAAGTAAAAACTCATATATATATTAGCTCACCACCACGGTATTATTAAGGCCTGAGTATAGAACCCAAGAAGCATCATACTCCCTAAAACCTCAGTGCTGAAACGTAATTAATATCATCACCTGCATAAACAAGCTAATATTAAGACCCCAAATTAAAATATATTAAAGTCTCAAAAGGGGGGGATGACACAGGATACCCAAGAAGGGTGAGGTCTAGGAGAACAGGTCTTCTCAAGGATACCACAAGCATACACCTGCTTGGGTCCTCTCCATGGTGACTCAGCTCTTGGGAATTTATAAACTTAACTTCCTGGAACATGGAATTTCCAAGTTCTGTGAAATCCTGTAGTTCTGTAGGGGCTGGAATAGCATCTCCTGCTTGATTCAAACTGGCCAATGAGAAGGGTACCTGTCGGGTGGAACTTTTTGATTGTCAATAAAAAGGGAAAAGATTAAGCTAGTTGGGGAGTGCAGCCATTTGGAATTCTTCTATGCTGTAAGCTCCCGGATGGTGAATAAAAGCCCTTCTTCTTATAAATATGGTGTTTGGGTGTTCTTTATCTCCATTGGGCCTCGTATTCCTGCAACAATATGAAACATATAGACTACCAAACCATTATATATAGTTTCTAAGAGGGAAAAGACTAAATTAAACAGACAGAAACCCTAGGAAAGGAAACAAAAAAGATCTCCACTTAAATAATTAACTAGGTTCTGTTTGGTCTTTTATGTCTATACACCCTTTCTCTCCAAGGAATAATATCTAGGTCAAAGGTTAAAACCAGTCCCCCTCAAACCAGGAACATACCACACCCACATTGAAAATGAAAGACATCTTAACCTAGCTCCATCACAACAGACTAAAGAGAACCATGAAAAGCAAAAATAAGTCCAACCAACCCCTGCAAGGTAACTTTTGAAGTGGTCAATATCCCCTGCTTCAGCCACACAATGGAAGCTGCCTGATCAATGCTCTGCTGAAGCCTGAGGAAATTCCTTGTGGGACTTGTCTTAATCAAAACTTTAAGCATTAAAAAAGGAAAAAAAAATGTAATCTATGTATCCATACCACTAAGTTAAAACTCTTTTACTAACCTATGCCCAGAAATGGGAGACTGATTTTACAGAATATAAGGAAATGTACTTAAATCTATTCTTTTCTACTTATTCATTCTCATCCTAACTTTTATTCATGGATGTCTTTCAGCCATCTTATTCTAGATTACTAATCCACTATCTTCACAGTTACCAACTCAGCTCTTAATGCATGAAACTTCTAGGGAAGTTCCAGGTGAGGGGAATGAAGGAGCTAAGAAAATTTCACCCCCAAATATTATTCCTTGATATAATGATTATTTTGTGAAATAAAAGCTATTCATAATCAGGAAACTCTGAACAAAGACTTTCCTCTATCTACCTAAAATCTTAAAGGGATGCTAGACTCCTTATTACATGCTAATAGACCTGGCCCTAAGGTTATTTGAAGCACAATACCTATCTCAGGTTAATTTACTAATCAATGTTTCCCTCCTGTCTATCCATCCCTTCTTAGCAATCACTTGCTACATGTACACTTTCTAGTTTCTCTCCCCTTCCCTTGTAAAAGAAATTTTTAAAAGCCACTGATTATCACCAAAACTTTGGGAAATCATTCTTGTGGTTTTCCCCCAAGTGCATGATATTTGGAAATAAATCTTTCTCTTATTAATCTACCATAACTGTGAGTTAATCTTTTTGACAAACCAACCTAGGGGAAAGTGGCAAGTTTCCCTGAAACTCCTCTTCATGGCCATAGCCCATCCCTGCTCTTTCTTTGCTTGCCTGACAGACTTCCCCCTACACAGTTCTTCTACCCAGCACAGGCAAGTTGGAGTGCTAGATCACCCAGACAGCCTAAAAGGGCTATCCCACCCCTGGGCACCAGAAAGGCCAAGGAGGTTTGGACCCACCCAGCCCCCATAGCAACCAAAGACCTAAAGATCACAGAGGCCACTTTCTCTGTCACTGGTAGTCGGCAGTATCCTTAGCCAGCCACAGGAGGAAAGCGAGACAGGCCCTGACCCCCAAACATGTCTGGCGGGAACTTTGAGAGAACATCTGCATTGTGTGGCCTGCTGAAGTGAGTGTGCCACAAACTTACTCAGGGAGGTAATGATGATTGGTTCAACTACACTAAGTTTGGGGAGACAAGTTCTCTCCTCAGTCTTCTGCCTGCTAGGGGGGAACATACCCTACTCTCCAGTGGTGCTATTTGGCATCTATGTCCAGCAGGACCTTCCTAGACATTAAGCACCCAAACTATTTCCTTTCAACTTTGAGAGGGCAAGGTCTAGCCTAGGGTGACTCCACTCTGAGAAATTCCCAGGAAGCAAACTTCAGGCCCTAGATTCCCCTCCCTCAATTGCAAGAAAAAGCCACAGCATTTCAAATCCATTGAGGCCTGGGCTTTGGCAAAAACTGTGGCTTTGTAACTTTGGCTGCAACAGTTCAACAAGCCCCAGATTCATCCACCCCTTCCCCAACCACAGAAAAAAAGCTGAGGCATTTCAAATCTCTTGCAGTGGAATCTGAAGAAAAGCATGGCTCTTTTAATTTATATGATGGCGGGACTAGAACTTGTGCTGAAACAGTTCAGCTTGTTGTCCAGGAGCCACTGTAGTCTAGAATCTTTACCTGGAGGTCCAGCCCTCAGACCCACCCCACATTACCTGGAAATAGCAAGAGTGGATCTCAGGACCCCTCAAACACTGAAGCTCCATAAAGGAACTTTGGCAGGCTGTGTGCAGGAAGGGCCAGAGGTATAAGCAACAGCTCATTTGAATAGTCCAGTGGTGAAGGAGAGTGGCAAGCTCTATATCCTGAGTGAGGCCTCTGGATCTGATTTCAGCCCACCATTTTTAGAATTCAGAAAGATCTCCTAAGTGCTGCGTAACAAACTGCAAATAGATTATCTCTCAATAACGATTTAGGGACAATCTAACATTTCCTTTTTTTTTTTTTTTTGAGACAGAGCCTCAAGCTATCCCCCTAGGTAGAGTGTCACGGCATCACAGCTCGTAGCAACCTCCAACTCCTGGGCTCAAGCGAGTCTCCTGCCTCTACCTCCCAAGTATCTGAGACCACAGGCACCCGCCACAACGCCCGGCCATTTTTTGGTTGCAGCCATCATTGTCGTTTGGCGGGCCCGGGCTGGGGATTCGAACCCACCACCTTAGGTGTACGTGGCTGGCACCTTAGCCGATTGAGCCACAAGCACCGAGCCACAATCTAACATTTCAACTTTAAAAATATAATAAATATACAATTGAATGGGAAATACACATGGGGAAGAATCAGCAGAAAAACACTAACATGAAAAATCAGAGCAAATCAAGCCCACCAAGACATTCAAGAGAGATACGGATGAAAACAATATCCATAGAGAAATTGTTGAAACAACAGAAATAGAATTCAAAATATGCATGGCAAATTTGATGAAAGGTATTGAGAAGATGAAAAATAAATTCAAAAGTTAGCTCAAAACCAGTTTCAAAAAATCAGTGAAACTAAAGACCAAGTCACCAAGAATCTGGATATAATTAGGAAAGATATAACAGACTTTAAGGAATTGAAAAAGTGATTCAAGAATTTCAAAACACAGTAGAGAATCTAAGGAATAGAGTAAAACATAGAGAAGAAAGAAACTGAGAAATCAAAGACAAGACTTTTCACCTAACCCAAGCATTCAAAGAGGCAGAAAAGAAGAGCTTCCTCTTAGAGAGATAGAGCACTACTCCAAATGCATGAGTATTTGAATTATAGGGATTCTTAAAAGAAAAAGAGAGTCCTAAAAATATGGAAACTATACTTCAAGACATTATGGTGGAGAATTTCTCAATCCTTGTGAGAAACCCAGAAATTGAGATATTAGATAGTTTCAAAAACCCAACATAACCCAACTCAAGCAAAGCATCTCCTAAAAATAATGTAATTATCTTGGACAAAGAGAAACAGTGTACACCCAGGTGTAAACAACTTCTTACCTATAAGGGGAAAATTATCAGGGTGAAAACCCACTTTTCAACAGAAACATTATGAGCCAGAAGAGGGTTGTCTTCCACCTTTAACCTCCTGAAACAAAACAGTTTTCAGACCAGTATTCTGTATCCTGCTAAACTAAGTTTCATATTCAATAGAGAAATCAAATCTTTTACTGATATGCAACCATTGAGGAAATTCACTACAACAAGTCCAGCTCTGCAGAAAATATTCAGACCTGTTCTATACACTGACCTTCACAATGAACCACCAACAAATTAAAGAAACTAAAGAACAAAGTCTAGTTTCCATGAAGGTGCAAAAGATAAAACTAAGTAATGGACCTTCACAAAATAAGATGAACAGAACTCTACAATATGTAATAATCCTATAAAGAAATTTGAATGGCTTGAATTACCCACTAAAGAGGCATAGACAGGCTATCTGAATAAAAAAGAAAAATCACAAGCCATCTATATGGTATCTTCAAGAAACACATCTAACTTCTAAAGACCAAACAAGATTCAAGGTGAAGGGCTGGAAAAACATATTTCAGGCAAATGCAAATCAGGAGAAAGCAAAGGTTGCAATCTTATTTGCAGACACCCTGGATTTACATAAAGATAAATAAAGAAAAATAAAGATGGACACTATGTACTGGTCAAAGGAACAATACAACAAGAAGACATTTCAATCCTAAATATCTATGCACCCAATTTAAATGCCCCCAGATACATGAAATGAACCCTAACCAAAGTGAATAGGATATCCTGCAACACCATAATAACCAGAGGCTTCCACACCCTTCTGACAGAACAGAATAGATCCAGCAAGCAGAAACTAAGCAAAAAAGCAATGGTCTTAAACCTGACTTAACAACAAACAGGCTTAACAGACATATAGAGAAACTTCTACCCCAATAAAATTGAGCATGCTTTCTTCTCATTAGCTTATGGCTTATCCTCCAAAATTGATCACATCTTTAGGGCACAAATCAAATCTCAAAAAATTTAAAAGAATGGAAATTATACCTTAAATCTTTTTGGACAATCATAGAATAAAAGTAGAACTCAATTTCAACATAAATCTTCAACCCAATATAAAGTTATGGGAACTAAGTAAACTTAGGCTGAATGACAGCTGCATGAAGAAGATAAGGAAGGAAATTATTAGATATTTTGAATAAAATGACAATGAAGCCACACTATCAAAACCTCTGGGACACTGCAAAGGCAATCCTAAGAAAGAAATTTATAACATCAAATGACCACATTCAAAAGGAAAAATTAATAATCTTGAAAGATCCCAAGAAGCTGGAAAAGAAAGAGCAATAAAATCCCAAACCTAGCAAGAAAAAAAGTGAAATAACCAAAATTAGACTAAATTAAACAAAATTGTGACTATATGAGCCATTTAAAAGACTACCAAAAAAAACTGATACCTTGAAAAGATTAATTTCAAAAATAAATTCTTGGCTTGATGAACTAGAAACAGAGAAATAAGATCTCTAATAACCCCTGTAAGCAATGAAAATAGCAAAATGACAATATATCTACAGAGATTTAAGAAAAACGGATTATCACTGATTACCACAAAAAAAAAATCTGTGCCCAGAAGTTTGAAAATGTAGAGAAAATGAACCAATACCTAGAATCATGTCACTCTCTAACCTCAATCAGAAAGAATTATAAATTTTTAAAAGACTGATATTAAGCACAAAATTGTAACAACGATAAAAATATTTCAAAAAAGAAGAGCCCTCGACCAGGAATTTTAAAGCAGAATTCTACCAAAACTTCAAAGAGGATCTTGTACCTATCTTTCAGAACCTATTCCAAAAAAATAGAGAAGATATGAATCCTCCCCCAACACATTCCACAAAGCAAATATCACACTGATACCAAAACCAGGAAAGGACCAAACAAAAAAGAAAACCTACACACCAATATCATTAATTAATATCAGTGCCAAAAATATTGAAAAAAATCTTAGCAAACAAAATATAGATACACATTTGAAAAATCAGATATCATGATAAGGTGGGCTCTATCCCAGAGATCCAAGCTTGGTCCAACATAAGTAAATCTATAAATGTAAGCAATAACAAAGACCATATGATCTCTCAACAGACACAGAAAAACCTTTTGAAAAATTTCAGTATCCTTTTTGGATAAGAGCACTTCAGAAAAGAGGCACAGATAGTACATTTTTTAAAACTGATGGAAGCCACCTACAATAAACCCACAGCCAATATCATATTGGATGGAGTAAAACTGAAAGCATTTCAATATAGAACTGGAACCAGACAAGGAAGTCCACTATTGCCACTATTATTCAACATAGTGCTGGAAGTTCTAACTGCAATCAAGCAAGATGCAGATATCAAGGTTATTCGAATGAGGACAGAGGAGGTCAAACTCTTACTCCTTACTGATGATATACTTGTATGCATAAAAAACCATAGGGATTCAACCATGAGACTACTGGAAGAATTTAAGGAACACAATCATGTCTCAGGTTACAAAATCAATGTCCACAACTCAGTAGCCTTCATGTATGCCAATAAGAGTCAAGTTGAGAGATCAAAGACACAATACCATTCACAGCAGCTTCAAAGAAAATTAAATACCTGGGAATATACCTAACAAAGACATGAAGGGTCTCTAAAGAGAGAGCTATGAAACCCTGAGAATAGAAATTTCAGAAGATATTAACAGATGGAAGATCATACCATGCTCATGGCTGAGAAAAATCAACATTGTTAAAATGTCCATACTGCCCACCCAAAGCAATGTACAGATTTAATGCAATTCCCATCAAAGTACTAACGTCATACTTTGAAGAACTTTAAAAAGACAGTACTCCATTTCATATGGAACCAAAAAAAAAAAAAACTGAATACACCATACATTTTTAAGAAACAAAAATAATTCTGGATGAATCATGTTACCAGACTTTAGGTCATACTACAAAGCTACAGTTATCAAAACAGCATGGTACTGCCACAAAAAATAGATTCATGGATCCATGGAATAATATAGAAAATCTAGAGATGAGTTCAGCCACATATTACCATCATACCTTTGATAAATCAAACAAAATCATACACTGGGGAAAAGAATCCCTGTTTAATAAAGTGTTGGGAGAACTCATTGTCCACATGAAGTCTGAAAGTGTACCCACACATCTCACCACTTACAAAAATTCACACACACTGAATAAAAGCTTTAAATTTAAAATGAAACAGTAACAATTCTAAGCAAAAGTGTGGAAATAAACTCTTGAGGCTACTTGTCTGGTAAAAGAATTTATGAAGATTCCCTTGGAAATAGCAGCCACACCAAAAATAAATAAATGAGACATGATCAAGCTAAAAAGTTTCTGCACAATTTATCTGGTATAACTAAAGCTAACAAAAAACTTTCAGAATAGGAGAAGATATATGCATTCTATGAATCTGATAAGGAACTGATAACTAGAATCTACAGAGATCAAAATAGCACAAACAATCCCATTTATAAGTGGGAAAGAGACATGAACAGATCTTCCCTAAAGAAAGACAAATGACCAACAAATACATGAAAAAATGCTCATCATCCCTAATCATCAAAGCAGTGCAAATCAAACCACCCTGAGATATAACCTAACCCCAGTGACAATAACCCACTTCACACAATTTCAAAGCTGTAGATACTGGCATGGATGTGGAGAGAGGGAAACACTCTTACACTGCTGGTGGGATTGAAAACTAATACAGCCTCTATGGAAAGAAGTATAGTGAGTCCTCAAAAAGCTGAAAGTAAACCTTCCATTTGATCCTATAATCTCCTTTCTAGTCATCTCCCCAGAAGAAATAAAGTCAACATTCAATAAAAATATTTGCACTAAAATATGGCAGTTCAATTCACAATCACCAAGACATGGAGTCAACCCAAGCACCCATCAACTCATGAGTTGATTAATAAACTGTGGTATATGTATACTATACTATTCTGCCATAAAAAGATGGAGACTTTACATATTTTGTATTAACCTGGATGGAGTTGAAGAGTATTCTTTTTAATAAAGTATCACAAGAATGGAGAAGCAAGTATCCAATGTACTCAATACTCATATGAAATCAATAGATAAACAACTATACACCCACACTAGTGAAAACAATTAAATTCAAATGGGAGGAAAGGGGAAGAAGAGAAAGGAGAGAGGGCAAGAGAGAGCAGGATTGGTAAGCTCTCATCTAATGTGCACAGTGTAGGACTATACAGCATATCCCCTGGGTAAAAGGCTCAACTACATATTGACCTTTACTAACAAATGCAATCAGTAACCTTGATGAAGATTTTACATATTTTGTATTAACCTGGATGGAGTTGAAGAACATTCTTCTTAATAAGGTACAACAAGAATGGAAAAGCAAGTATAAGGTACAACAAGAATGGAAAAGCAAGTATCCAATGTACTCTATACTAATATGAAACCACTAGATAAGAAACTACATGCCCACATGAGAAAAAACTCACAATTAAATTCATGGGAAGATGGAGGAGTGAAAGGAAAAATGGGAAGAGGGAGGGTGATTGATAAGCTCACCTAGTGAGCACAATCTAGATATACAGAACACACCTCTGGGTGAAGGGCTCAACTACCGCTCAAACTTTACCTAAGAAGAACAAAGTAACCTAATCATTTGAACCTTCATATTATTCTGAAATTTTAAAAAAATGATCAGGACTGGTGGTGCACATATACAGTCCTAGCTACCTAAGAAATTAAAACAGGAGGATCACTTATGCCTAGGAGTTGAAGGTTATAGCATACTGTGATCACACCACTGCACTTTTGCCTGGGCAATGGAACAATACTTTGCATTTAAAGAAAAAAAAACACAGAACAAAGTAAATAGCTCAATGTAGCAAATTGGACATTTCTCAAAAGAAAATATACAAAGGGCCAATAGGGATATAACAATGCTCAACATCACTAATCGTGTAAATGCAAGTTGAAACCTCAAGGAGATATCTCAACCCCATTAGAATGTCTATTACCAAAAAGACAAAACATAACAAGCATTTTTGCAGATGGGTTACATCAAAATGAAATCAAATCACTATGTTAAAGTGGTGTTTTCACTCCCATGTACTTTGCAGTATGATTCACCATAGTCAAGGTATGGAATCAACCTAAGTGTCTATCACAGATGAATAGATAATTAAAATGTAGCATATATATATAACGTAACACTATTCAACCATAAAAGGAAGGAAATCCTATTACTTGTATTGACATAGATGCCAGTTGAAGCATCTATGTCAGGTCATCTTGAGGACATTGTGCTATGTGAAATAAACCATGCACAGAAAGAAAAATATCACATGATCTCAATTATATGTAGAATCTAAAAAGATTGGAACTTTTAGAAGGAGAAAATAGAATAGTGGTTACCAAGAGCAGGGAAGGGGAGTATGAAAGGTTAGGGAGATGTTTTTCAAACTATATAAAAAGTTCAGTTAGGAGTATGAGATCAAGAGATTTATTGCACAGCATAGTGATTATACCTAAAAACAATACTTGAAAATTGAAAATTTCAATACTTGAAAATTGCTAAGAAAAACACTTTTAAATATTCTCACTACAAGTGATAGGTATATGAGGTAATGTATATGTTAATTAAGTTCATTTACCCATTCCACAACATTTACATTTTTATATCTTGTTTTTACCCATATATGTGTGTGTGTATACAATTTTCATTTGTCAATTAAAAAATACTTTTTTTAAACATAATAGTCAAAATGTTACCATGTGTTGGACAATTTTTTTTTTTATTAAATCATAGCTGTGTACATTAATGCAATTATGGGGGTACAATGTGCTGGGTTTTGCAGTGAAGGCTCTGTTAACCAGTTTCATGAAAGTATTTCAAATTATATATAAAAATAAATTTTAATAGAAAAAAATTGGAGGGGCAGGACAATATGGTGAACTACAAGCAGAATTCACCAGAAGCTACCATCCAGAAGGATAAAAATTGGACTGAAGCAAACTTGGAGAAGTTGAAATTTGGGGACTGAACACAAGGAGAAGAAATCAAGGTGCTCAGCATCCCCACTGAGACAAACAGTGAGGAGAATTACAAGAAGGAAGAGAACAGAGATCAGGTATAGAGCAACTAGATTGACGGTACTTGGTGCCAATGGGGAAGGGAGACTATCCTCAACCAGGGAGCTTGATGCAGGCTTTCCATTATCAGGGAACAGAGGACCTTCCATCTCATCCCATGCAAGAGATCCACAAAATCTCAGTTCTCCTACACCTAGGAATTTCCACCTCTGAGTCCCTATCCTGCTAGGCATAAAAGTAAGCAAATTTTCTGTCAGATATCTTGAGTCTACAGCCCATTCCTCCCTGCCTCCAGTGGCCTGACAGACTGCTCCTACAGAGACATTTGTAAGTGGGAAAGAGACATGAATGGACCTTCCCTAAAAAAAGATGAATGACCAACAAACACATAAAAAAAATGCTCATCATCCCTAATCATCAGAGAAATGCAAATCAAACCACCCTGAGATATCACCTAACCCCAGTGAGAATAGCCCACTTCACATAGTTTCAAAGCTGTAGATGTTCCCAGTGCCTGGGTGAGGTGGAGTGCTAGCCCAGCTCAGACAAGCCTGGAGGGTCTGCCCCACCCCCAAGCATCAGAAAAATGAGTGAGCTCCCACTCACAGAATCCATGATGTTAAAGATTTTTTTTTCTCCCACCATAAGAGCCCAGATCCTTAAGTGGCCAAAGAAAAACAGACAGTGAAACGTTCTGGAAATTCTGGACCCAAAGATAAAAATCATTCTGAGGAATGAGACAAAAGGAAGGTGAAGTGGATTTTTTCTATCTGGAGAGCAGGTGGGGTGAGGTTCCTTACTAGGGGGAAATCCACATGTGAGCTATGGCAGACAGGGATTTAAAGGATTAGGGAAGCCAGGATTGATCAGTCCATAGCTTTACCTGGGCAGGTAGGTGGGACAAGGTTAGGGAGGTCTGAATTGGTTCTTCACTATTTCCTGGGAGGGACAGGCTTTCCACAAAAGGGATCCTGGGTGGGTTGGTAACCCAATTCTATCAGAGAGAAGAACCCTGCCCCCTCAGCAGTGTCTGGCAGGACCTCTAGGGATCCTTTAAATTGTCTGGAACAGTGAACTGAGTGCACCCTGCCCCTCATTGCAAGAGGAAACTGTGGCTTGGCTGCACTGATTTTGGAAACACATCATCCCTCCTGAGTCTCCCTCCAGTTAGGGGGTACCTTTTCCCTGCCTTCTGGAGTCGCCCTCACAAGCATCTGTGCCTGATGTTCCCTGGCAAAACTTCTGCCAACTTGGAGAGACACAGGCCTAGTCTCAGGTGACTACACCCTGAGAAAGTCCAGGAAACAGAACACAGGTGGCAAATCCTCTCCCCAGATGCATTGTGTCTGGTCTGAATCCAGGAAACAGGGGTGGGGAGGAATACACCTTTTTGGTTTTTGTTTGTGCAAGGGGTGTTTCAGCTGTGGGAACAGAATCAACTGGGATTATCTACCATCCCCAACCTTTAGCCACAGTGGTGGTGGGGCCACAATGGCTTGAATATTTTACAGCAAAGACGCTAGCAAAAAAAAAGGAAAGAAAAAAGAAAGAAACAAAAACAGCTCTTTTTAACTGGGTAGAGGCCAGGATGATAACAGGACAGAAGTACTTTGTGCTAACCAGGAGATGCACCTAGCCCAGGGGCCTCACTCGGAGGTCCACCTCACAGTGCTACCCCACCCAACTTGCAAAAAGCAAGGCTGGCCCTCAGAGAATTTCACATGGCATCCATGAGAGGTCAGCTTTGTGATTTAAATGGAAATGGCCAAAGACATAAACTCCACCTCATTTGCATAGTCAGTAATGAAGGGGTGGTGAACTCTGTATACTGGAGCCTCCAGATTTTATCTAACCCGATGAGTTTTAGTTGCCAAGTAGGTCTCTGGGGTGCTGACTAAGGATCCCCAATTACATTACCTCTCAATATCCATTGAGGGACAACCTAACATTCCAGCTTAAAAAGTGCAATAAATATATAAATAAATTGAAAATTCACATTGGAAGGAACGAGCAGAAGAAACCTGGCAATATAAAAAAATCAGAATATATCAACCCCACCAAGAAATTTCAAGGGAGATACAGCTGAAAATGCCATCCATAAAAAAATTTTGAAATAACAAAAATAGAATTCAGAATATGGATGGTAAATGAGATGAATAGAATTGAGGAGAAAATGGAAAAAGAGATCCAAAAAGAAGTCCAAAAACTGTGTCAAGAATTTAGTAAAATTAAAGACAAAATAACCAAGGATCTGGATATAATTAGAAAGGATATAGGAGAGCTTAAGGAATTGAAAGAGGCATTCAAGGAGATTCAAAACACAGTAGAAAGTGTGGGCAATCCTTCCTTCTTTCATTTTTGATCTATTAGTTGACTGGTTCGTCTATTGTTTTGTTTATTTCTTTGTCTGTTTGTGTAGTTG
Source organism: Galagoides demidoff (assembly GCA_963574575.1). NCBI lineage: Eukaryota > Metazoa > Chordata > Mammalia > Primates > Galagidae > Galagoides > Galagoides demidoff. Next base: position 59 of record CAUYQV010157102.1, on the reverse strand, counting down.
TGGCTGAGTGTCTGGGCATTGGTGTGCTTGTATGTTGGGTAGCATTTTAGTCTGTTTGC